>LD370957.1:36399-50490 GCA_001465055.1 Ptychodera flava
CCTATTTGCTTGGTAACAACACAGAGACTTTGAAATCAAGTTGATCACCATAAAATGTAAGAGTACTGTTACAGAAAATGGCAAATGTTTAAAATGATGATTTCTATTAAATACATCACGGTTGTTGTCTGTAGCCTTGCTGACACAACAAGTTCATTGTCAGACCTGTCTTACACCATCTCACCGACTCGGGGCAGCGTTGAAGTAGCCATCAGACATTGTGAGAAAGAATATGAAAGACAAGCAGAAGTAAGTTATGACTTCAAGGTGACATCTCTCAGTATCACTCGTTTTAAGTTGAAATTTTGTATTGCTACAACACTAAGTAACTGCAAGGGTGTTCCTGGGTTGATGACTTAATTAAGGTAGTATGTGCCTCGAAAGTGAAAGACTTAAACTTTTACCCAAGTTTTTCAGCACTGAAACTTTCAACCATTGTCCTGCCAAATCAAGAATAAAAATTCGGGGGTCACTGTACGACATAAGTTACTAGAAAAAACAAATTAATTAACATTTACCAATATTTCAAATTCAAAATGGCCACATCCCTGTATTAACTCTATGAGAAAATATTAAGTTTTTGATTTTTCGAAAAACTAAGACACTGAAAATTTTTCTTTATACTGCAAAAGGTTTAAAAGGAGCCCCATGAGTGGCAGATCAGAAAAGAATTGTAAAAATGTTAGAGTCCAAATATCCGTCACCGAGGCGCATTCTACCTAACTAGTCAGTATTAGGCATACCTGATGAACACTGTGCTAATCACCATCATGAGACCAATGGAGGTTCCTTAAGGGGTTGTCCTGTATTGACACAACTTGACCCCCTATGATTATATTGATTTGGAAAATAGTTCAGTATTGGTGTTCTTCTTCAGTTTTGCTTAGCATTCCCTTATGAATGCTCAAAAGGTACAAGTTTTGTTTACTTTATTTCATTCTTGTCAATAGTGCCAAATGGCAGCCACTTACAGACTACACACAGGTTTAAAAGTAAACAACTTGATAACAGGACACACCCATTAAAAGATGCTAGAAAAAAAATGCACAATGTATGTGCAAAGGTCAGATATCAGGAAGTACATTGTATTCATATTTGATTTCCACAAAATGTGTGGTACAAGAAATCTACTGATGAAGTTAATCAAGTTCACATATATAAGTGAAAGGCATATGAACATAAATGCAAAAACATTCACAAATGTGGAGTAACGAGATAGGAAAATAATTCAGGGCATCTTTCAGTAATAAGAATGTCTGAAGACATGCCCTGAATTATATTGTCTTATCTTAAAACAATCTAAAATTGTATTTGCTGTTGAATTTCAGCACCATGCATTGAAATCAGAAATTTTCTCATATTTCATTTCTAGAATGCTGTAAAAGAAAGAATCGACAAGCTTGATAATGTCATGAAAATGTTGAAGGAGCGAGCTGAACATCAGATTATGCTTCTTGAAGAGAAAGCTGAAGCGGAACGTGAAAAATCTTTAAAAAGACTGCAGTCTTTTGAAGCCAAGAAAACAGAGGAGAGTAAACGAAGACACTTGAAAAGAAAGGAGCATGTCCAAGATCGGGCAAAGGTAAAAAGAAAAAGAGACACCAGAATCTTTCTGAAAATAATGCTCAATAGATATTTCAATAAAATTGTGCTATTTTCAAAAATTGAGACTACTGCATTACGCCAACACTGAATTCAGCTTACTCTTCTTTCAATTCTCTGAAAAGAGAAAAATTGAAAAATAATATGTCATTTTAGCCCTCTTGCAGTCTGTTAATACCATACATAATACTTTCATATGCATATCTGTCTGCCTTACATGTATGTTGGATTCTAAAAAACAGGGACAAATTTCTTTACCTATGCTTATGCTTTCGATTGACAGTATTTTTTATTCAACGTAACTCATTCTGATATGCTATGATCCAAAAGTCAACTGTATAATTAGTCTAAATGTCATGGAATAATCTGTATTGAAACAAATAATGTTAAAAGCCTGGGACTTGATCCCCAGGATCAAGTTTGTTTTAGTCTGTAAGGGGATTATGAAGTGTCATAGCCCTTTGTTTTTTTATTGAAATTGTAATCTAATAAGTAGATTTCCCTGCAAGACAATCTGACACTGCAACAGGCCTTTAACATGTTACCTTTTCGGCACAGTGGTTTATCCCAAACACATTGTTATCAATGGTGAGTGTGTATATGTTTACAGCTTTATAGGTTAGGACAGGTTTAAACTGCATATTACTCACACAAAGAATGTTGAAGTCACCATGTTGTATAGGTTTAGAATGCAGTTGAAGATGAATACACATCATGTATAAAATATCATTGTATCCATGTCATGTGTGACTCTATCATGTGATAAAACACTGCAAATGATGAATTTATGGCGTGAAACCATCTTTTTATAGATGCTGGATTTACAGGTTAAAGAAGCTGAAAAGAGACGAGTCCAAATATTAGAAGAAGAAAAGAGAAGGTCAGTTCATGTAATTGTTCAATTTTGCCTTACAATTATCGTATGATTTGAAATTTTCTGGCTGTAGATTATGGTATTCATAATAAGCTGCATCGTGCTTTTGTAAGGATATGTTGACATGACATTTGAATTCCAACATTCCATATGCGATATCAGTGAACAACTGACAGTTTGAAATGCCACAGTAAAATTGCAGTTAATCCACTCTTCTTAAAAGTCATTACACAGTCAAACATGTTATATGGCGTGAGAATTAACCCTTTCACCACCCAAAGTTTTATGTCCAAACCCAGCCATCAAAGTTAGACTTCAATAGAAGGAAATAAGCTGAACAGCCCTCAAGTGTGTTGAAACTTTATAGTTGCTACAATGCCCAGTACCACTTCTCATCACGATAAAATCTGGGCTAATGTGCAGCATCTGGGAAGCTGTTATCCAATTGGTTGGCAGAATCTTACCATTATAATTGAATAATACAAATAGACCCCCTAAGTTGCTGTGAATAGTGACAATCAACCAATCAGATATATCTTCCGAGCACGCTGCACCTCAGTAGTAAAATCTGTTCTATTCTGTCTGTAAAACATTCAAACTCTAAATTCATAACCTTTCTCTTTGAGAAGCCAAAATATATGTTTATGTTTAAAAAAGGGTCATTTTACATCTGTGATTACTGCTGAGAGCTTACACATTTGGTAACATTCATAAAACTCAAAGATTATGAAATTCAGATCACTGAACAGTAATGTAGCTTCAATTATGCTGCGTCCTTTTTACAGGGAAGAAGAGAAAAAAATACTGCACAGTTTGGTGGTAAGTCACCAACAAATCGGTTTACTTGCTGAGAGAGCAGAACAACTCTTCAACAACTGCAAATGTAAACAGCATCTAGCGGCCAGTGTGTCTGCAATGGTTGGCAACATCAAGCAACTCCGAGACATAACAAGTTAGTTCTAATTCTATCATAGTAAAACTTCCTTTTTTCATTTCCACTTGACACTGGCCTAATGTGAACGGCCACTCACCAATGTTTTAGCCAGCTATGTTCCTGTCAATATTGTCTCATCAGTGAATCCCTTCCCGTTTCCTGGAAATCCACAAGTCAAAACTTGTTACGTGTTTTGGTAATGTTTGTTAAGAGCCTGGTATCTCAACATTTCAGATGAACTACTTTATGATATTTCCTATTTGAAAAACAAGGGACAAACTAGGAAGGTTCAACGATATTTTTTTGCTCCATTAAGGGTCATCAAAACAGCCAGGTGGGATTTGAGAGGGATGGGTATCCTGTTTCAGGGCTTAACAAATCCAGTGCCCTGACATCAAGGAACAACAAATTCTCAGCTTGGACCCACCAATTTATCATTCCACAGAGTCCAAAAGACAAAACAAATAGTGTACTTGTATGTTTACTGTAAGAAAGTGTGCATGACTAGCGTACTGGGCTGTAGTACGACTGGACTTACATGTACACTAATGTTGATCCTTGTCTGGGGACTGACACTGATTGGATTTGATCAACCTTCTCCTACCGTCTGTAACAGTCTATTTACGATTCTATCCAATTTGGATAGTTTGGGTGTTGAAGTAGAAATGTGTAATGTAATTTATCATGCCTACTTTCGATAAGGCCATTAGGATCTTTCCAATTATAGACTAAACACTCTGTTGCAATTTCAGTTGTGATAATTTCAGACACAAAGAAGAATGGTGCCACCACGAATCATCAAGACAAGATGAATGCAGTTTATTCAAAGACAAAATCATACCTTGAACAGATTAATAAACTCGTAGGTAAGGAAAGAAACTGGGAATCGACAACAATGTGGTTGTTTCATTCAGTTAGAGTGGGTTTACCAATCTAGCCTGTGTTTATGTACCTGGTTCAAGCATTCAGTTGAAATGAATGAGAAGGCATATTTGGATAGTAGAGTGGTTGACTTGGCAACAAAGTATTCTAATACAATGACAGCTAACCATATCAGATTTTAATAATCAAGGTATAAGGACAGAAACAAAGTCAAGAAAGGAGAATCATGTCATGAACCATTAGCTGTCAATAAATTATCTTGTAAAGCAAAAACATTAGATTTTTGCTGTTATCACTGTGATCAAGGCTTCAATTTATTGGGTTGCCTGACAGCTTTTGTGCATTCAGCATATGGTCACAAAAGACTTCAATTTCATAGTTTTCCGTTTGGTTTTCCAAGGTGAAGCAGAGCAGAAGGGAAAAGAAGAAGAACAGAAGAAGAAAGCTGAGGCTGCAGCAGCCGCTGAAGCAGCAGCAGCTGCGGCCGCTGAAGCAAAGAAGAAATCAGAAACATCAAGTGCAGGACAGACCCCGTCAGGGTCTGCTGCATCAGCATCAGCAGGTAATGTAACCGCCAGTGAAATTTATACTAGGGTTACCACTGAATGGCTGTGGCTGGTTTAAGTAAATTCAAATATTCATCTGTATTGGGTTTTTTTTCTTGAGTGTGTTATGTGGTTATAGCTGCTAAATGCACATGGAATTACCTTGCAGGGAAATAATTATAGCAAACAATCGCCAATTTTTCAAACAGGGATGTTTTTTACAAAAATTTTAGTAATTTTGGACACATACGGTTTACTTCTGTATGAAATATATACCAGTGTCGGTGATGTAACCAACTCTATTTACTTGTCTTTTTCTGTGATACAAAAGCACAAACTAGTGATTCACAATCATCGATTTTACTCTATTCAGCTCTTTTGTGTCAATAGTTTTGTCTCTCTTTATCGTCACTTGTAATATTGTGTGACTGAACAGTTAACAGATACACCAGGAGAAAGGTTGTAGATTAGCTGAAAACAGTTTGAAAAACTAGAATAGTGGGGTCACACAGATCCATCTTACAATTTGAATTTGAAATTACCTGGGAGGTATGTTTCAGTACAGTTACCGGAATTATGAAAGGCTTCAAAGTGTAATATGAATATTACAACCTCAAGGCAGACAGAAGCCATGGTTCTTAAGATGTGCCAAAGTTTTGGGAAAAGTATCACAGCTTTGAACTAGCACTCTGCATGTGGTTTATGCAGTTTTCCTTTGTCTTTTTTCCTCAGGTGAACTTGAAAGCAACGTAGCAGCCAATGCTCTCAGAGAATACGAAACACTGCAAGAAAAGAGGCGAGCTCTGTTTGAATCCTGTCAAGAATTAAGAGACACTAAGGACTCTGACGTAAGTAACAATAAATTTGAAAACTGCCTATTCTATCATTCAAACAAGTGGATAAACAGAAAAATATGCTCACACATACATGTATGTGACACTTTTACCTTGAACCTTGCAAATCTGTACATTTTTAATTTGCAGAAATTCTATGTATACGTTGAGAAAGAAAAATATAATTTGAAAGAAAATTTCATTCTACTGTCCTTGCTCATACCTACTCTTTACAGTTGAAAAAGTACAAATTTGAGCTGCAGAAGGCCGTCAATACCACAGTCAATACAATATCCAGGCAATCTGGCCATCACCTTCTGAGTAAAATACAGAAATTACAGGCGCTGCTGTCGGGGCGACCGGTCGAAGTGACGAACAAACAAATCAGTGCGTCCAAACACCCTGCTGGTGTAGCATTCTGCAAAGAGCTGCTAGCAAAAAAGATTGTGGTAAGTACCTAGATGCCTACCATCTCGGCCAGATTATCTTTATCAACCAGAACATGTTGGAGTTACAAGTAGCTTGCACTGTCTCAACCAATATTATGGTCAGGTGACCGTGAGCACTGAATGATGTAAGCCTATTTGATTACTGTGAATGCTGGAAAATTTCCACCGCCACCATGAGCCTCTCAATTCTCCAAGAATGCTAGAAAATCTTGGCATGATCCCATAAGTGTCCACAGTATATTCGGTACAGCACTTTTATTATGCAGTTTCAGTCAAGGGGTTAATCCCCAGTGACTTTATCATGTGGTCTCTAAGTCAAGAAAATTGTAGATATTACGTTACAGTATAGTACAAAACATACTCAAGAAATGTTGAAGAAATTCTTAAATTGACTCAAAAAGGATCAGAAATCTTAATAGTTAACATAATACACAAAACTTGAAAGACCTAAACTTTTGCAAACTTTCCTCAAGCAAACCTGAAACAGTTCCCTTTTGAAATCAAATATAAAAATACAGTGTCACAGTGCAAAATTTGATACTAGAGAAAGAATATCTAAAAATTACCAATATTTGAAATTCAAAATGGCCCCCATCCAAATGGTTGCAAGGACAAAAGTCTTGAAATTGAAACCATCTCTGCAGAGACACTTCTTTTTAGGTGAGACAGACATGATAAAATGGTTACCTAAATTTACCTACTTTGTCTTTGAAACACTGTCTTTGCTTATTGGTGTACATTGATATCACATGTCAAGATCATGGAATGACTGATATCCTCCATACTGTATGTAAATCTCTCGCTAAGCATAAGAGGCTTGTTGGACTTAAATGTGGTCGATAAAAGTCTGGTAATCATTTAACTAATTTCTCCTGTTCTTTATCTCTTCCAGAAACAAGGTGATGAGCAGGTATCGTCCAGCCATGACTCAGCTTATCCGATAGCAGCCGTAGCTGCTGGAGTCTGGGCAGAATTCCCGGACTTTGGTGAAATTCTCCTGGCCGAGTTCCACCAAGTGTGTCCTTATCTTGTGCCGTACTACATACCAAAGAAGGACGGCCAATCTACGGAAGACTATTACAAGTAGGTGTCATAAAGTATGGCTTTTTCTCGCCTGAGTTTCCTCTTTCTGAATTTCAGTGAAATTACAAAGTTGCACGGTGTACCACTGTCAGGGGAAAACGACACTTGGCATAACAATAACACATCCTTCCACCTTTTCAGCCAAACCTTAAAAATTCCTGTTCGTGGAGTAATGGTCTGCGTTTAGGCAGTCCTAACAATCCTATGGTACATGTAACATTCAGCTCCATGAAACTATGAATCCCACTAATGTCAGGCATTCCTTCATTCATGATCAGGTCTGTATAGCGCCACCAACTGAAATCCTACCCGGCCCTCTATGCTTCCTTTCCAACAAAATTTGTGTCCTGTCCCTCCAATCAAACAAACCATATAGACACCCATTCTCTGTCTTCAAGGCCAGTTGTACAGTCACTTCAGTGTTTGCCACTAGTAAACTTCTTCCCTTTCTGTCCTTTATTCAATGCAGAGCTCAGGGTTACCGTTACACTGATGGCCAAGTTGAGAAGCAAGATAAATTTCTGAAGAGGATGACAGGAATCTGTCGACTGTATGCTGCAATACTACAAACCCAGTCACCCAAAGGACCAATGCATGTAAGTTTCCATTGTCTATCCAATTTAATTCCATTGTTTTTATAGTATCAAACGTATTGTTGCATACTGTCACTTTTGTTTTTTGAAACATCAAATTTCTGAGAGTGACCTATCAATTACTGAAGCCATGTCACCAAGGCATACATGTCATTGGAATTAGATTAAGATCAGTTTGCTTCATAATTACACTGAGATTCTTGGAAGTGCTCTGGTATGAGATGAAACTGATAATTACAACATCAACCTGTCTGAATAATTTGAATATCGGTACCTTATAAGAACAGTGGGCACAGTACTGCAAGCGAACTTATGCAATTTTTCCTGAGGGGTCCTGACCTAGATGTGGACATCCTAGGTTGACGACATTTCACAACTATTTCCAACTGGGCCAACTGATGCAGATGCTCTCCTAAGTAGTTTTACTTCAGAAGAGATGGATTTCTGATGATGTATTTCATTTCCATTTCAGCCTCATCCACATGGGATAGATAATGCATGGATTTGGTTTACAAGGATCCTCAATCTCAATCCCAATCCAGATATCACAGCCACTTTGATCTATGATATGCTCGCAGTAAGTACAGTGTACATCAGCATGATAATTGTTTTTAAAGGGCCCATACATCTTATGCACAAAAGTTAGGATTGCATCTAGTGGCCCATGGATGCAGTATACTCAATGCTGTTGTCATTTTTCACACACATATGCTGGATAGTATATAAATAAAAGTGTGAAATTGCCACATCTTAAAAGTTTGGCCTGTCAACTTTTTGTACTCTTCCAAGTACTGCCCGATCTGGTGCTTGGCCTGGTAGCAAAAACCGTTGATCTGAAGTGTCGTTAATAAACTGTGGATTTGCTGGTTGTGGCAACTGTTTGGTCAAAAAAATGTCATGAATGCCCCATCCATAAAGATATTTCAATGCATATACAAATGGATGTTGGGGAGACCGTTTCTTTTGGCCTTTAATAGACGTAAAGGTCAAAGAATTATTGACAGGTACATGAGTGAAGCAAATGAAGTAACTCCTCAAACAGGTTTTGATTGTTTACCGATTGGAAAATTCAGGTGTGCCACAAAAACCCCAGAGATGATGAGTCATACGAATTTCAATGTCAGTGAGTGAAAAATACAATTTTTTGTGAATTAAAGAGCAGTTTTAGAAGGTGATGATCAGTGAAGACATTTCTTTTTGTCAGAAATGAGTGAAGACAATGAACCATGCAAATCAAAAAATACAAAAAACCTCAAGAGCATAATGTTGTTACTCTACGGTACAATTTAAGAAAGCCAATACTGACAAAGAGCCTTGTTTGTTTTGTGTCACTGTATTTCATACAGATGTATACTATGGCTCCCTGTAGAATTTATTAGAGCTATGGTTACATGATGAAGCTTTCTGTAATATCTATTGTGACTATCATGCACAGGGAAGGGTTTACAGATGATATTCATTGTTGCTTTGTCTTGAAAAAGGCTGTGTGTGCCAACAATTGTGAGACATTCATCTCTAATTTTCTTCATGCCAGGTCTGTGGCAATGCAATGCAAAAGATCTATGGACGCCAGTTTATAAAACTATTGGCAGTACTCATAAGGGATTACGTTGTCAAGTAAGTGAGGGTATTCAATTCTTATTCTAGTATGTAGTTTTATCATATGATTTTTACTGATTGTAGTGAAATATATTTCTCCACCTGTGCAGTACCATGGTTTATATGTGCCACTCAGGTTTAATCTTGTGCAAGTTTAACCATATACGGTATATTTACTTTTAGGAGGCCATGTTGAGGTAGTATGCACCTTGAAATTGAAAACTTTTGCTTAATCTTTCCGCGGTGAAATATCAAACCATTCTCTTTTCAAATCAAGAATAAAATCATCAGGGGTCAGTGGGCAAAGTTTGGTGCTATTGAAAGAAATTGCTTTAAAGTTACCAATATTTGAGATTAAAAATGGCTGCTATTTCTGCGTTAACTCTGTTGGGGAAATGAAATTTTAAATTTTCAAATAATAAACTATTGAAAACCTCAGTTACTCCAAGAGCTTCTAAATGAGATCAAAAAGATAGTGTAAAAGTTTGAGAGTCAGACTGCCTGTCACCAAGGCGTATTCTCTAATAATAGAATAGGCTTGCCTCATACCTTCGTTTGTTTATGAATTCTTGCTACCATATAGCATGCAAGCCAGATTTAGTACAATTCCTGTTTTACTTTTTGTCTGTCTGACAAGCATAACCTAAAATTTTGTAAATTCACTTGTGTGTTGCTGATAAACTAAATTTATCTTTGTTTTTGCTTATCCAATTCTAGCATTGAAAAAGTGACTCCCAAAGGATCCGGAGGACCAGTCATGAGACTCAAGACTTTCCTTGAGGTATGTTAGGTAGTTTCTGGCATATCAATAATGTAGTAGAGCAGAAAAGTATTGTAAAAATTTTGAGTTCACATATCTTTCCCCAGCGTGCATTCTATCTTAAAAATTGCAATATAAATGTTTTATACACTATCTAAGCATTCATTGTTGTTACACAGACATCAGGAATCTCTCATACATCAAGTTACAAACATTAAAATGAGCTTTTTTTTACATTTCAGAAATGCCTGGCAACCAATTCAGTGCCGCCTCCAGAGGGCGCTCTACCACAAAATTTCCTTAGATCATAGCAATGATGCACACTATATTGATGACGTCTATTTTTGGTAAAAATGAAATGTGGACTTTTAGATTCCCTGTTACTAGACTACGCTATAAAGCAGGTAAAATCTAATGAAAGAGGAATAAAGTCACTTATGAAACAGTGGCAAGAGGGTTGAACAAAAGGAGGAAAAAACACTGATATTGACAGATCGGGGGGTATAAGTGAAAGAGAATGGGGTATATGAATATATCCAGTGAAATATCACCTTAATGGTTTGTCTCAGGGGAATTTCAAATATCCGTCTGGTTCTGTTATTTTGTATCTATTTGTGCAATGTTTGTAGCTACTTGAGAAATATTCAGCTGCGTATCATTACGTTGAAAATTCAGTGATTTCTGAATTGAAGTTGCACGACCAACGTATGGCATCTACTCACCAAGGGAAGACATCACTGTGACAGTCAAAACTGCTTGGCTAAATCTCCACCCTTAAAAATGAGTGGTTCAATAACCGAGTTGTTACAGCTTTTCCGCCCTCCATCCCTCCACCTGCTGAAGAGTTCATGAAGCACTCAAATACACGTATACTGGCCATCATGTCCTTATACTGACATTGACAGCAGCATTTTTCAATGTCCTCTCAGGATGAGTATTCGAATGGGAACTGAGTCATCAGAACTAAAGTTCTGTGCATTTGATTATTTTTACCTGTTTGATCTGAAGGGATAGGGGAAACTGCCATTTAGATATTTCCAATATGGTGCTTTAAATAAAATTCTTTGTTTGCTTTCCACGTGCTGTTCGATTTTCAGAGAAAATTAAGAAAATAAAGATAATGTTAACACTATAACACATAAAAATATTATTTTTCCAAATCAACCAAACAAAAAACGAGCTTATGTTCATACACTTGTATTTTTTGTCTAAGTTTGTGTGCCTGGCTGGCTGGTAAGGTTTTTCAAAAATCCGAGGACAGCGAACAAAGAATTTTCTTTAAATGGCCCAATAGAAGTGTCTTTCAGTACAGCATTTTTGTCTTTTTTGTTTGAGTAAATCGTAATCAGATCAGAAGCATAATGTAACATACCCTTTCAAAAAGTCTTCAGATATTGTTCTGAGAAAATACGGCTCTTTAAAAAACCAAATGTGGGGATGAAAAACAGCATTTTGCATCGAGAGTATGATTTGAAGTTAAGAAGAGAAATTAAGTGCACTCTGTAACTTGACTCAATATTCTATGTAATTGTAATACTTTTCTCAGAACAAAACCCCCAAAGTACTTCAGCAACAAGTTTTATTACTTTTATTGGACATAATGGTGACGTTTTTATCAAAATTTATTTCTTTCAGCATCATTTGAAAGCATTTTAAATAGTGTAAATACTCATTTCAAAAACTTTTGGAAGGGGCGACTTAAAAAAATTAATTGCATCTTTAAAGTGAAATTTTATTTGCCACAGGCCATCAATAATGTATGTATGATGAACTGCCTCAAGAATTGTAACAAAGATCAACTTTATTACACATGACTCTGAAAAAATATATCTGTATATTGGATCAAAACATCTTTCAGGCCAGCCACACCATGTTTAGAGGTTACTGGCATTTTACTCCGATCTTTTCTCTCTCCATTCTGGGTAAGGGACTTTTGTTTTTTCAGGAATATTACTGCCACCAGCTGCCAAGAAGACAAAAAATCTAAACTATATATGTGAATTGTTCTTGATGATAAACCTTCCACCAGTGATGAGCAAGAATGACTTTTCACTGATTCATACTGTGTATTTACAAATAATAAGGTGTGTTAGATTTGAATTATTCATTTGTGGGCCTATGCGTTACTGCATGAAAAAAAATTCTTACAACAATTGCAAATGGTCCAGTGACTCTGAACTTTCAAATGGGATCATGTGACACCCGTGTGACAAAGGGTATCATGTGACACCTATGTGACAAGCTAATGAGGAGTTAGCAACAATGATGTCATAATTATTGTGTGAACACGCATGGACAACTGTTCTGCAGTAAATTAGAAAATATTGCAAGTCAAAGTTGCATTTGAAAAAGGTTTATTTAATAATAGATTACGAAATCAACCGATATACTGTGAAGTAGCTCAAATTCATTCTCAGTTTAAATAACAGCTTCAAACAGTGTATGCCAACAGTTTGAACTTAAAATGTACCTGATGTGATCAGTTTGGTGCCTGATGACATTTAGTGATGAAATAATGAATGTTAAGAAAAGAAAATCATGCCTGGTGTTGATCAAATCACACTATTTACAAATTGACTGAATAAATGATTTCTTACAAGATATTACAAATACATTGTTGTGACTCTTCTCTTATGTATTTCTGTTGTTCCCTGTTTCTTTTAAATTCAGAACAAAGTTGGCTCTCCATATTTTACAATAGCAGCATTCTGATATACTGCTGTACGTGAACACCATGTCTCTCACATATCCGCCCCCCAAGAGTTTATACAACCACATGACCCTGTGCAGTTTGACCTGTTCACCTCTATTCCCTGTAAACAGGTCCACAATCACTATTGCTAACAGTGAACGTGGGCCAAACCATTGTGATGGAAGGGTTAAATCATTTGTAAAAAACTTAGTCCCAAGTTACCAGTATTTACTTGAAGTCAATATTTTCAATTATTTGCCTTCTCTTACCCAGGGCTCTCAATTGCACAGTGCCAGTGATATCAGTGATTGAATTACTGCAATAACCAGACTCTCACAATCATCCAATTCTAAATGCTTGAAATGCAATATAGTCATACATGCAAAGTGTATGAATTGCATACCTGGATATAGCAAGTTATCAATGAGGTATAGGTGTTTCCTTTTCTACGAAGCTTGCCATCATAATCAGCATCTACTCTTGGCTTTCTCTCCATCAACATAATAACATTCGCAGAATAACGGCATGAGAGCAAGATTGCTGACATGCTCGAGAGTTGTTTGCTGGAATGTGCTGTTATAATAAACTGAGTAAGCATTGACTTAACAACTCAGGCAACACATTCAAAATGTGACATCAACATCACTACTCACTGACATCCCATCTTGAATATGTTGTTTGTGCTGTTCAGTCAATTATTTTAATTCTTATTCAATTTATTGTTTTCTTTTATATTCATTTATTTGTAAAACTATTTGCATATTATTCATTTTGTTTGTTCGCCTATTTGTGTTTGTTTATTTTCGTTTTTTTACCATGGCTTCCCTGAAGTTACGGATGCTATATAAAGGAATACGTAGCTGCCTTTTTCAATTTGGTCGCAGGTGGCGCTGTTTGTTCTTACTGCTCACGGTATGTCATCCGGTGGTTCCTGCTCACCGTCCGCGTACCCCGGCCCAGGAGAAGATTAAATTTATTATCGACATCTGCCCATCGATCATAGAATATTTATAAGGATGTCGAAGTCGTCTGCGTGACATCCTTGTATTTTAATATAAGCCTGGGAGTGACATACTTCTAGTCATAACTCGGCGGAGCACGAAGATGGCGAGAGGTCCAGTCAGAGTTTTTCTCTGGCTGTTTCTTTTGCAAGTCTCTTTGGCAAAATTTTCTCACGCGAACCTCATCAAGTTTCGTCCCGACAGAGAATATGTGTATCGATATAATGCTACCACAGAAATTGAC
>LD370957.1:52687-71522 GCA_001465055.1 Ptychodera flava
ATACAGGTTCGTATTTTAAAAATACCACCAAGATGATCACAAGACATGAACTAAGTACGACTAGAATCCCTCGAAAATCAGGTGTAAAATATTTCAGAGGACGTGTTAGAGTGGCACCACACGCGACGCCATTATCAATGTCAACGCGTTATAAACCCGTCGACCAACATGGCCGCCGCCATATTAAAATTTATGCAATGTGAACTCGATCGCAATCGTGATCGTACTAGGACAAAACTCATCGTTGTATCATGGTTGTACAATCACAATCAACCTCACCAGTTAACTCTTGTTTCTTTTGCGATCCATTTCGTTGATCAAAGCATGGGAATGTGATCAAAGGACCTGCTAGTGCTACACCGCCTACCTCTGTGAACACTTGTCCGCGATGTATATGAGTATTAAAGGTCTTTGTTGGTCGTAATAGTCGTTCTGGAATGAAAATTTGTGAACAACCCAGCCGATTCTTCTATTGTTTTAAGGTTCCCCCTCAACACTTACGGACAATTTATCTGATGCATACCATACTTCACACCTTCCACCAGGTTGAAAGTTGCAGCGGGCGCTAATGTGTAGACAATGCATGCATCAGCTGGTAGCTACGCAGAGCGTGTGAACTAAAGGATGGCGGGACTATTTGAAAGCGTAACGGGGAGAATCAAAGCGTACGGGGAGAGGCGAAAGTTTAGCGCGGCGGGACCGCTATGGTCTGGGGAGAACACTGAGTTTTACAGTTTTATCAATATGCAGTCACTGATCATGTGCCCCAAAGAATTTTCTCTTTCTCCTCAGCCGTTTTGGTTTGGTGTTATAGTAAATCAGTATGTAGTTTGCCACAGCTGCAGGCCACAAACCGGGAAAAAAAAGGGTGACGCGCTGTTGTTCAAGTGACGCGCGCGCTGACCAGAAACATTTCTTTTTTTTTTTTGGCCTTAACATTGAAACTCTTGGCTGGATCACTGGTACTGTTGTAGAAAAATGTGAAGTGTAATCAAATTTCACATGTATGTATATATACGTGCAAAGAAAGAACAAACATATTGTATAATCTTAATTACAGAGAATTTTCAATGACTATAACAATGTCACGGAATGTGTATTTTAATCACTATCCACATTGTCTTTGAGTTCAAAGTTCTTGTCCAAATTTTAAAAGTAGATGTAAAGTTGTCATACGTGCACTAATGTGCATTTGAACACTCATACTGTCATTTTTCAAAGCTGTGTTTCTCATAAAAGATGACACGACAACCCCCTCATACTTTATTTTATCAAAAAGCATAGAATATGAAGTTTAATGTGGTGGCAATAGTTTACTCAAAAAATGAAGGGGGCCCGGTACATATTTTGAGTAAAAAACCTCAATTTTAGTGTTAATAATGGAAATTTATTGAAGTCAAAACCTAGACACTACTTTATGAAATGTAATGCCTCATTGGAAACTAGAAATTTATGTAAAAAAATGCATTTTTTGTTGTGCATTATCTCAATTTTCATTCTTAAAACATGAATAAAATGACCAACACAACTCAAGAAAGTGATTAAAATCATGATAAAGCATTCCTTTTCCAAATGTAAGAATTTCATGGTCAAACAAAATAATTGTTGTTTTGTTACATAGTATTTCAAAAATGAAATGTGAAAAATTCCACACAATATGACCCAGCCAGAGTGGCGTTTTATTCTTTTGAAATCTGAAAGCGGGAGAAAAAGAAGCCAGGAAAGCAGGTGATTTTCATGCATTTGCAAAACTTTAATCTTGGGTCAACAAATTACTAGAATTTGAACCAATATTTTGAAACTGCACAAAAAATCCACTGTACTGGTATAACGTATGCTCCTTTGTCCGTAAATTGTGTTAGGGATCTTCAGGCAAGCACTGTATTTGTTTATTATTATACACAAGCGTCTGTAACCTATGGGGTTTCGTTGTACAGAAATTAAGTTTCAGTATCAGTGGATGCGGAGTCCAACTTGTACACAGTACAATAACTTTAGGTGTTATATATTGGATGCTATTTGACCTTTGACCTTAACACCTTTACATCAACATGGGGAAAAAGAAGAGAAGATTTACACTTTTTACAAAAAAAATACTTTGAAACATTACACACAGTGAATGATGGTTACTCTGAAATCTGTGAATTTGAGTGAAATTATGCCACTGACCTACAATTTCTACCATTGTGCAATGCGCTGCACAGGTTGAAACTTGGTTCTATGCACTTAGCGAAAAGCATTCCCTGTATGCTTATGATCGCTCAGTGCAGTGCGCGACGGGCATAAAAAAAATGCCCTAATTCGAACTTTGTGTGGTAAAATTGGACTAAAAGGGTGTATAATAATAAGGTTAGTCACAAAATACCGGGATTTATGTCCTCTCTATGTCGTATGCTTTGGTATTGTCCTCGACGCTACACGTCTAAGACAATACCTCTGCTGCATTATGTACATAAATCCTGGTATTTTGTGAATAACCTTATAAATACCAGACGTCTATGATGATTTATTTCATGTCATGACTCAGGTCGTGATTTCTTTATCATCCGATATATATTTTGTTTACATTTCACAGGTGATGTATATCCTCATTCCAATGACTGGGACATGTCCAACTGGTAGGGACATAGAAAATTTTGTAAAAATAAAAAAATATAACATGCATACATACGTTTTTAACATCTGTCTCAATTTCATTCAGTTCAATTTGTTAACTCCAGTTAACTATTAGGGTTCATACATTATCACTCGGCATCATATTTCCTTAATGTATGTGGTATAAATCTTTGTGTCGCATTGTTCTGCTGATGTGAACTGACTCTTTTTAAGGTGTGGTACTGATTTTTGTCAACTTTATGAACGAGTCATTGACCCACCAGAATTATATTGGCAATTTTGCGATGATGATAGTTGGGGTGAGCAACTGGCACACTAATTACAGCCTGGAATTTCAGAATCCATATTCATTCTAGATCAAGCATTCATTCAATATCGTGCATCCTAAGAAATATGTATTGACTTGTATTTGCAAATGCAATCCTCAAAATTCTATAGATTTACCAAGATCAAATCCCCTGCAGTTCTAGAGTTTTAATTACCTAGGTTTACACAAATAAGTAAATTAAATGAAGAAATACAGTGACCGAACTTGGCCAGTATGTGATCTTTAGCCAAAATCCATGTGCAATTAAAAATGATATTTTTTATTAGGGTAACATACTGTTAAGATATAATTTTAACAAAGTTAAGGCTTTTCTACTCATGTATACTTTCAGGTTTTCATTTGTGATAAGCCCCCATGGTGAGATTGGTTCAGTGTACTACCCAGACAATGAGAACATGGAAGTGTTGACGATGAAAAAGATGCTGGTAGGGTTGTTTACATCTAAAATGCATGTAACAGATGGAGTGATGGAGTCTGGCAAGGAATGGACTTACAAAGTTACTGAAACAGGACATGAAGGTTAGTCTACTTGAGTGTGAATGAACAGATCCAGTAACCTGCAAAAGTATTTAAAAGTTTATTTTACACTTTTATCGTTGGAGGTTTTACAGTTTTATCGTTGGAGGTTTTAGGGTAAACACACACAGCATATTTCAGTAGGACTTTATGACATAGCTTTACTTCTAAAAACCTTTTTTCACAAATTTTGTAAAAGTACTCAGAAACGCGTGCATCTGCGTGCTTGCAGGATATATCACATCCTAGTGTAATATTTTGGAAGTGAAAAAAATATTTCATGCTTTGATTCCGGAATGGTCTCCCATTTATTATATGGAATTAATCAAGTACACAAAACCTGTGAACATAAAACCAGTGCATGTCACATTTTCTGAGTGTGGTGCAGTCAGTCTGACCTTTCGGATGAAAAAAAATTTAATTATTCTTGACCAGTTGTACTTCCAATAGTAACCGGCAAATTCGACACTCATGTAACTTTTATTACATTTATTGCAGTTGTTGGTTTGAATAATTTACAGAAATAGTTCATCCTCTTATTTGTATTTGTTTGTTTGATTTTATTGTTTGTTTGTTTGTTGGTGTTGTAGGGAAGCATGAATCCACGTATACAGGCACAACCACTGCTAATGGATTGATGTTCAAAAGACAGAAACACGGACATGTGGTACCAAATGCAGAAGCTGACAATCAAAAGGTGAAACACTCATGGTTAATTTGAACTCAAGAATGAGTGATTGCATGTGTACAGAAGACTATATTAAATAACCTTTGTATGGAATCAGTTGGAGTAATTTTTAGCTCCCATTCGCTTTACACATACATGGGAATAGGAAGTAAGGAACTATGAGATCACAGTCTATTGTGTGTGTGTATGTATGTGTTTTTTGTGTGTGTGTGTGTATATATATATATATATATATATATATATATATATATATATATATATATATATATATATATATATATATATATATATATATATATATATTTAACAATCCCTATCATCAGAGTAAATCCAAACCCTCACTGGTAATTATCACCAATAGCCATATGACTTAAAACATTGCCACAATTCAGATTAAATTATGTGTACTAAACAGCTACCAATGGTATTGACAATTATTACATATGTACCACAGTTTACTTGCATCCAAGCGCGCTTCGCTCGTGAAAGGACTGCCACTGAACACACCGCAGCACTCGTGCAAATACCGCTAGAACACTTAGTATAAGTGCCTCTAGTGGCACATATGGGCACATAATGAAAAAAAAGTTCTGGCAGCCTTTTTTGTGTGTAGCTTGTAAGCCGCAAGACAGTGGGACATTCGTAAGGGAGCTAGAGCACTTGCACTCACAGGTCATGGGGTTCTGTCATAATATTAAGCAATACTAATATCCATTGACTTTTACCACAATATCTTCATGTCGACCTCCACTGATAAATCCATAACAATCAAAGAACTGACCGTTGGTAATGCAGGTCGTACAATTATTAGTGACCCACAAATAGCAATGATGTACTTTGAATGCTGCACTGTACTCAAAACTATGTACAAAGAATATGCCATCATGTTTGACTCATATTGCATGTAATTTTCTATAGATCTTAGTGATAACAGAGTAGTATTACAGCATTTCATGTTACTTATATGGCATTTTGTGAGGAGGTACAAGGTAATCATTACTATTCATAGCAACAGTGACTTTCAAGCACTTAAGATATTAGCCGCCAGCCATTGTTGTTCTTTCACATCTTAACTTCAATATGAAGTCTGCTCTTTAACCCTTTGAGTGCCAAAGTCAATTTCTGTCCCTATATAAAATATAACCCAGTAAATTTTTTTCAGATGTTTGTCAAAAGTTTGATAAAAAGCTCTAGCCAATGAAATGTTGTGTCCCCTTGGTCTAAAATTATAAGAAAAATCACAGAAAAATTCATAAAAATTGGTAAAATGTACTGAAATTTTGGTGGGAAAAAATTACAGCACTCAAAGGGTTAATACCTCAGTGATACATTTATTTGCATTCTTGTCACGTTAAGAACAGTAATCTTCTCAAGTATGTATGGTACAAGGTACTGTAATATTTCATATTTCACAATATTGTGAACACAAGCTAATAATGCATGTTTTGCTGATATCATGGCTTGTTTGGTCTAAGAGCTTTGAATAAATGTCTGTGTTGCCATGGAGATAAAAGTTTGAGTCTTGAAGTTTAATTAATTACGGTATATGGTATAAATTTTGGAAGGTCCATAAAGTTTGTGGAATTTCCCGTCTTGGCAGTGCCATAATTGAACTTTGCTCCACAAATGTATGTTTGTCCGTTTGTTCTCAAGTGAAAACTTCCAAGTTGAACGTGTTCACTTTTGGTGTATAAAAATGAGGCAATGAATAAAATATTTCATTCAACCACGTCTAATGAATCAGATCAAATCAAATAATCAATGTTTTCTTAACATTTTGGGTTGTTTTGTGGTAAGAACACACTCTAAAAACGTGTTTAAAATCTGTCATGGTGTTGTACTACTATAGGGCTGGTGACTCACAGGTAGAGACATCAAAATGAAGATCTTTACAATAAAAATTATAAATTAATTTTTTATCTGCTGGAACTAACAAGATACACCAGATTATCTTGAACTTCATCCTATAAATCATTGATTATCTAAATATGACAGAAAAGAACTTTTAAAATGTGTGTACTCTCACAAACCTCATGGCCCTTTTGATGAAAGGCTGCACACTCAAAGTCATGATCGATATAATATCTTTTTTAAAGGGATATTTTCATTTTCTTTTTGCTAAAAATCTTTTTGAAATTAATGTGAACTCAAAAGTGATTCTGATTGCCAGCGATATGAGTATCAACTGATATGAGTATCAACTGATATCACGTGGGTCTGAGCTGTGCAGTTTGCTGGAGCAGTTTTAATTCATTGGGGACTACGCATATTGAGATACTTGGTATCATCCCCTGGTATGCAAAAGAGTTACCCCCCTCTGCATCCAAGAAGGACAGGGATCCTTGGCATTATAGTGAGTTATGTGAATACTTATATTCAATCAGAGTTACCGTAAAACTTGATTTTGCTCAAGAAGTCGTTAAACCAGTACTAATAGCACCTTCCTCTGTGAGAATACAGTATAATGCAAATAAATTTTGTATTACCCATACTCTAAAACTGTAAGTCTGCTATATTTTTTTTTCAAAGTTCCCTCCCCACTTGTGATATTGTAACTTTCAAAATGCTCCTCCCCTGTATTTGCTCCTTACACTCCACCAAACCCCCCCCCCCAATTCAATTAAAAAATGACCAGTCCCTTAGTGCATATATTCCTGGTGGGTACAACAAAATTTGTAATTGGCTGTGTTTCTGTGTATAAGTGAAGTTGCAGGCATAATTCTTTGAGAATGTTTGAAGGTCCTAGCATATGATTTACTTCTTATATAATACAATTTTCACAAAAGATATGCAATATTAAAAGGGATTTCCTGTCACATAAATATTTGAAATTTTTTTTTCTGTCCTTTGCTTTTGCAACAGGATATCATATATGATGCCAATCTTCAGCTACCATACACGATCAACATTGAAGAGAGATTCAGTGCACTACACTCACCTCCACCGGAGTAAGTCATGTCTTATTGAAAGCAAACCGTTGTTATATACGCAAAAAATTGTTTATCCCAAAATATTATGGCTTTTTGTAGCCATGTGTCATACAGATGGCTGGTGTATTGACTGTCACATATTGAAGTGATCAGTGCATACCGTGATTACTGCAGATGGTTTATATTTTTATGATGTGAAAAAATGTCTTGGAGCTCAACTGGCTTTGAAGAGTTCAACCTGTGCTTCCTTATTTCTACACTTATAAGTGTGCATAGTAGCGCAAACATTCTTTAAAAATAACATCCAGGAGATTTTTTGTGTGTAACCAGCCTACCCTACATACTGTATAGGAATTAAGCTCCCCCTTCAAAGTTGAATACCTTTTGCTTTTTCAAAATTTTTCTGTTATAAACCCCTTCATTCTAGAGCAAAACTATAATGCTGTTATTTTTTTCAAGGGCATCTCTGGTTGATAAACTACTCGCCTGAATCTATTACACAGGAAAGTCTTCCCTGATGAAATATCGTATGATCACTATTTATAGATTTACTGACTGCACACAGTTTTCTAGTTCTCTCATATGTGAAAAATATCAGAATGAAAGTGTAATATTGCTGGATAAAAGCCAGAGATTTCTTTAAATGGGCAAAATGTGCTAAAAAGTGCTAATTTAACGTGGAATGTATCTCGGGGACAGATATTTAGACTCTCAAAATTTAAAATGCTCTTTTGATCTACCCCTCATGAGGCTTCGTATTAAAGCTTTTAATTGTTTCAAGGTCTTAGTTTTTCAAAAATCAACAATTTTATTTTTCTCCATAGAGGTAACACAGGGCTGGTGGCCATTTTGAATTTCAAATATGGGTAAATCTTGGATAATTTGTTTCTCTAGTACCAAAATTCGCAGTGTGACCCCTGAATTACATACTTGATTTTGAAAGAGAATGATTGAAATATTCCTTGAGGAAAGTTTGAGCAAAAGTTGAAGTCTTTCACTTTTGAGGCAAATACCACCTTAAAGGTATACAGTCACCTGTAATCTAAATATGTCCATATATGGTCAAAGGGGCGTTCCTTGGTATTCAAAATGCCCATGTGAGGGCGCTGTTTTTTAAAGTGGCCACTCGCTTAAAATCTGTGATTGGTTAGATTTTTTCTTTCCATGCATGGTAACTGTGACAAAATTGGAACAGGTGACAGTATACCTTTAAGGCAATTTAAGCATCATACAAGCCATGAATAACATTTAGGCTATATGAAAATTGGCTCAAAGTGTAGCTTTCATCATCAAATTTTGGTACCAGCAATGTTTTCTGTGTCAAGGTTGGACTTGATTATTCAAGGATGAAGGTATGAATGGTTAGAAATTTGTCGTGTACTGGCAATATTGACTGTAAAATATTTCCTCATATAATTGGCCACACTTTATTGTTGAAATGGCTCCGACAATTAGTATGAAACATGAAATGTTTAAGTTAATTTGTTAATTCTGCCATACAGATGGATGCAACAAGCTTGTTTTCAGTAGACAGTTTGATTATCCAACTCTATTACTCAAGGTAGTATGCGCCTCAAAAGTGAAAGACTTGAACTTTTGCCCAATCTTTCCTCAAAATATATTTCAACAATTCTCTTTCAAAATCAAGAATTAAAATCTGGGGTCACCTTGCAAATTTTGGTACCAGAGACACAAGTTACCCAAGTTTTACGAGTATTTGAAATTCAAAATGGCTGCCATCCCTGTGTTAACTCTATGGGGAAAAATAAAATTTTTGATTTTCGAAAAACTAAGATGGTGAAAGTTATTTTTTTCTCCAAGAGCTTTAAAGTGAGCCCCCACAAGTGGTATATTAGAAAAGAATTGTAAAATTTGAGTCTGACTATCTGTCCCCAAGGTGAATTCTACCTTAAAACAAATTGGTTGCATCCATTCATATGATAGAATTAACAATAGATATCATATCAACTTGTACATAGTAGCATGTAGTAATAGAATTTGGTGTCAGATGCTTGTGCTGCAGGGATTGTAATTGTGTGTGAATCAGAGATGCAATAATCTTTTGAAGAATTTTTTTCACGATAAACAACTTAGAGTCAAGAGGTTTAAAAATAGACCCCAATTTAGCAGCATCACCTTTGTACGTAAATCAAGACAATCAGACATGAGAACAATAATATCGTGATAAAATGGCAATGAAGTTCCTGGTTTGGTATGTGCATGATCATATCAGTCAAAATACTTGGATGAAAAATTGTTAATAACATTTTCATATTTACTTGTTTCCTTCCAAGTTCCAACAAGAATGATTTGCAGAGACATTCCAGCTTTTTTATCAAACAGTTTGTTGGTTCATCTGTGAGGATGTCACATATATGTGATAACTTTGAATTATGATCAAAAAATATGTTCTCTGCCATAGCAACGCTGATAAACATTCAACAACACAGATCCCTTTGTCACGACTCATATATTTGAAGAGACACATTGTATGTGTCCAACATTATGATTTATCACCATTGACAAAGATAATCTTGGGTGTATTCCTAAATGGACTTTACCCATAAGAACAAAAGGTAATGGATACAGGCTGAAAGGTGGCGCTGGTGTGCTAAGTTTATTTCAACATTGCCGACAAAAACAAAAGCAAGTTAATATGACTTGCGAGAGGGCGCCACAGATCAAACTTTCTGCATTTTCCAGATATGACATGTTTGCTGGTGTTCCTGGAGACAAGAAGAAACAGCAGCAGCAGGATATACCTCAGTATAGTATGTAATTACCAAAACTTAACTTTTTCCATTTGTTTTAGTAAATCTTTAATTGAAATGACCACATCAATAATGTTATGATAATTTGAAAATAATCCACCCATGTTTGTGAAACACTAAATTTATGTATGATTAGCCAATGTAGAGAAAGGCAGAAATATAGCTGCAATTTTATTTTCAAATAACTATGTACATGCAGGTAAACACAGGTATTCTACTTTACCAATTACTCCTTGTTAAGATGACAAAGTTGGCATCTTTTTAGCTCCGCTGTCAGTGACTTGGAGCTTATATAATAGGTTGATTTTCCGTCGTCCGTCGTCGTCGTCGTCCATCAACAATTGCCTTCTCCTCTGAAACCGCAAGTCCAATTGCTTTGAAATTTTATATGCAGTTCACTTGGGTTGACCTCACTTAAGTTCCTTCAAATCGTGGTGAAATTTGCATATTTGTATTTTTGGGGCATTTTTTGGTGTTTTTGGCAAAAAAATCTTCATCTCTGAGACCGCTTGTCCGATTGCTTTGAAATTTGATGTGCCGTTTACTTAGGGTGACTTCAGTCAGATTTGTTCAAATTGTGGTGAAATTTGCATATTTGTATTTTTAAGGCAATTTTTGTCATTTTTGGTAAAAAAATCTTTAAAAATCTTCTTCTTCAAAACTACCAGTCAGATAGCTTTGATATTTGGTACATATGTCCCTAGGGATGATCTATTTCAGATTTGTTCGAATTGTGCAGAAATATACAAATTTACATTTTTAAGGCTATTTTTGCCATTTTTTGGTCAAAAAATGTATTACTCAAAAAGTACTGGTCTGATAGTTTTGAAATTTGGTATACACGTTTCTATAGATGAACTAAGTAATATATCTTGAATTTCTGATGAAATCTGCAATTTTGTATTTTTGGGGCAATTTTTGCCATTTTTGGCCAAAAAATGTGTATTTCCAAAACTATTCATCTGATAGCTTTGAAATTTGGTATACAGGTTCCTACAGATCTCCTTAATGATATTTATTGAAATTATGATGAAATCTGCAATTTTGTAATTTTGGGGCAATTTTTGCCATTTTTGGTAAAAAAATGTGTTTCTCAAAAAGTACTGGTCTGATAGCTTTGAAATTTGGTATACAGGTTTCTATAGATGAACTAAATGATATTTATTGAAATTATGATGAAATCTGCTATTTTTTTTTGGGGGGGGGAGAATTTTTTCCATTTTTGGTTAAACAATGTGTTTCTCAAAAAGTACTGGTCTAACAGCTTTGAAATTTGGTATACAGGTTTCTGTAGATGAACTAAATTTGATCTTTTGAAATTATGATGAAATCTGCAATTTTTATTTTTGGGGGCAAGTGTTGCCATTTTTGGTCAGAAAATTTTATTCTCAAAAAGCTACTCATCAGATAGCTTTGGTTGACATGTTCTTAAGGATGATCCGATGTGATATATTCAAAGTATGATGAAATCTTCAATTGTGTATTTGTGCAGCTATTTTAGCCACTTTTTTCTGGCCACTGCATTGAGCTATAAAAGATTTCCACCTTCTTCATCAACATGTGTCAAAAATAGTTATTCTGTACATAAACACAGCGGAGCTATATCGGCTGCTAGGTCGCTTGTCAAATTATTTTAGTCAGTTTTATTTCATGCAACTACTTAATGCAGCAATTTTATATCCATAGCATTCTAGAAAAATGTTTTTGAGTTGACCATTATTAGTAAACATGAACATTCATCTCGCTTCGATTTTCTGTAATTTACATTACTGTAATTCTAAAGTTGTTACTTTGTTATTTCCTCTTTATCAAAATAAGCCTTATTTTTTTCAACAGCAAGAAACGGCAATCATTATTTCTTTATATTCACAGATCTACCAAAGTTTGCCGGTGCTTCGTCAGGAACCCTTCAGTTTGAAAGGGTCAGCGAATTGCCAAGTGAACTGCAAGTAACACCACCAAGTAACCTCAAGACTGATTCCATACTAATCACAGAGGTAAAATTATGAGTCAGAAATCAACTTCAACCATTTACCATCATGGTTTGGCCCAAATCCATCGGTATCAGCGGTGATTTTGGACCAGTTTCAAAGGAATTAAGGACGAACAGGATAAATTGTTTAGAAAATCATACACTTAGAAATTGTCTAGTTCCGATTCTGAAAACACCATCTTTCACTAGTATAGACATGATTGAAATACAAGAGAGATTTAGAAGTGATGCAATGATAATACATTTAAATAGATCAGAATTATATGCAATACTAATATATTGAATCCAACTTTGTAATATCAGTGTTCTCCCCAGAGCTATTATAGAGTGGTGGCTGCCACTCTATAAATTTTGGTAAACAATAGAAACTCATTACCATAACAATTACATTTATTATTATGCAAATTAGCCGCCACTCTATCAGAAAATCCTGGGGAGATCACTGAATATCATGTATACAGAGAAATTTAGTTGACTCATTGTTTTTGATGGTGCAGGTTGGATCAGTAGATGTTTAAAATGGGGATGCTGGGGATGTTTTAATGAATGATACTAATTGTAATAATATAAATATTAATATTTATTTCTTATGAGCGCATCACATTTTTAAAAATCGCAACATCCTTTGCATCACACTAAAATATGAATAAAGGAGATGAAACTATTGAATACAATTGCGAGATAGAAAAAGGTAAAAGGGCAGGATATAAAAGAAGACAGTGGAACTGTACAAAAAAATATGAGTTGAAAATTTTAATGGTATTAGGCATTCCACACACGGGGAGCACATACAGAAAAAACAATTTATCTTCTTTTTGCCATTTTCCTTTGTCAGTATTCTGAACCTCCTCTTGAACTTGAAGAACTGGACTCCCTGATAACTGGCAATGTGACCTGTGTCAGAGAGAACAAGGTCATAGGTCAGTGCATCCATTGTTATGTACCAATCAATCATCAGTGTGGTTTTATTCCATCACATAGTAATATTCATCAACAAATTATCTGAAGTCCAGATGGAAGGTGGAATATTCAAATAGCCTTATCCTGTTCCAACTACAGTATGAAAAAATATACAATGACATGTTGGTTGTATTTGCATTACCTGAGTTATGTTCTTTTAAAACGTTGGGATCTGTACTCTTTGAAAGTCCTTAAATTTTAGAGCCTCCTGAAAAATCCTTGGAAGGGTCATTGAAAGTGAAACCGACTTCTCAAATGTCCTGGAAGATTGATAATCAACAAACAATTTTAAAAAATGACAAAATGGTAATTATATAAATATGATATATTGTAAAAATGATACTGAGAAAATGGTATTTTTGGCATCCAAAAGTCCTAGAAAATTACTGGAAAAGTTTGTGAAAGTCCTTCAATTTTAAGTGACTTCAAGTGTATAAACCCTAAAATTCAAGAGACTTTTGGGCAGGTCAAGATTCTTTGCTGCAGTGTTATACCTATATGACATTGACAGATTGCCCTCCTAAATATGTCTTAATGCTTCCTTTTATTCAGAATCTCAGGAAAGGAACTCTTGCTTCAACAATTTAGTCGAGATGGTGTCTCGTCTTTCTGCTGTCGACACTACCATCATAGCAGAGAGGTACATCAAAGACAATGCCAACACTGACACAGAAATTGAAGAGAGAAACATCATGATTGATGTGCTCGGAGCTGTTGCCACAGAAACCACTCAGTTACTGCTTACAGAGATGGTTTTCTTGTCAGAGAATCCCAATGCAGAGATTATTTATCGAGCAATGGTGCATTTTGTTGGTTTGAGGAAACCACCGCCAAAGAAGTTCCTGAATGTCTTGGAAGACATTGGTTTCAATCAGAAATTCACTTTTACAGGTAACAATTTAGTGCTGACATTAGGGGTTTTAGAAAGATGTAATTAAGAGAGAACTATATTTCTTGATGTACATTAAAGTTAACCCCAGAAAAATTATGGGAGAGTTTTCTTTTGTAGTCCAACTGCATCTGAAATTATGCTCAAAACAATTAGATACACAGTAAATACAATGTTGAATATTGTTGACTGTATTTGATTTTAGATGTCCAAAATACAACCAATGTCCATCACAGGGCTCTGCTGGTGTTAGGCTCTGTTGCTAAAGTTCTGGACAATTCTGACCCAGAGAGTGCACTCAGAATCGTTGGCAAGCTGGAAGAACATCTTGGTGTACATGGTAAGTAAAAGTTTAGGAAGACAAGTCAATGAGGTGAATACTGGGAGAGTTAGAATGCTCTTTAACAAAATACTCCGAACATGTTGGTTCCACTTTGAATGATGGCAGCTCATTGGAAAAATTGAGTGAGTCAATTATCCTTTGTTGCTGGCAATTGAGTGCACCCTTAACACACCTGCAAGAGCATACTACCATTACCAAAACTGACCCTATATATAAAGTATACTGGTACTTTTTGGAGACCCAAAGTATACCTACTGACCCAGGTGTGAGTAGGATTTGTGTACAGTATGAGTAGGATGTGTGTATAGTATAAGTATAAATTATGTTTGCACAGAGTACAATTTATGTAGGATTTTATGCTACAATAAGCAGTCATAAAATGGAATGCTTTATGTATACTTATTGCCCTTACCAAGATAATATTTCATTGATACACAGAATGCACTTGCACAGACCAAGGGTGGGTAGGATCTGTGTATTGTTTATGTATGAATTACGTATGGACTGATTGTACTCCAAGTGCAATTTGATGCTACTCAGAGTATACATGGCACTTCAAGCTGGTCTTCCTTATTAACACATTGGGCTTTCACTATCTACTGTCGCTTTTGGAATAAATGTGTTGTACTATAAAGGTTGTATGCATACCAAGACAAATTCTGAATACCCCATGGCTATGACCACAATAAAGTAGCCCTTCACTCTGTTCATATTTGGACAACTTCATTTTACAGGCACTTGTAAAAAGTTGCTCATTGTTAAAATTGCTAGTTCAGAAAATGAAGTATATTTTCTGCAAAAGATAAAGGGTAATAGTCGTCCAATCTGCAGGTATGCCGGTCATGTTGTATGTTGTCATTGAGTTCAAAGTTGTCATTGAGTTCATGAAATTAACATGAACGTGTTCCATTACACTATACAAACCAAAGTTTATCATTGTGGGTATCATTTTATTGTAATGTACAATGCACAACAAAATACTTCACTTGAAGCAGAATACATTCCCAACAATATTTAAACTGGTTTCAAAACAGTACTGTACTGTAAAACATATACAGCATCTTAAGTATTCATTTAATGTTCATTTTATATAGTCGTTTGTCTGTCTGTTTTTGATCATTTCAGACCCCTTCCATCATAGACAAACAAGATCAGTGTTATCTGAAGCGGATTATACCAATCATCTACACTACAAAGCTAATCTGATCCATGCATTGGGCAATGCTGGTTTTGATAGGTCCTATGAGTTGTTCATCTCCTATATGAACAACACTGCAAGTCCATCGTTGCTAAGGAGAAGTGGTGTCACGGCTGTTAGTAAATACAAACATGAACAGGTAAGCTGTGGACTTGAAAAATAGGTGTATTCATACAAACTTGCATGACAGAATTTGTAGAATTACGGGAAATGGCGGCAAATGAGACAGCAACTCTGATCCCTTTTTTTTGTGTGAGGTTTGGTACGGTAGTCTGAAGAAACATTTTGGTGTTCTTTACTAAGCAATGTTACTGTTACTTTTATTTGTATATTTTGTGGTAAATTATTATTTGAGCTGGCCACTTTTAATTTCTCTCAGAATGACTGATTGTATTTTTGAAGATACAATGCCAATGCAAAAGGGTTTAGAATGTCAAATAAACCACTGCATAATCACTTGTCATTCAATTATGTTTTATACTATTTCTATATTTAGTTATTTGTTTGTTTATTTATTTCGTTATTCAGTCTTCCATTCATATATTTACTCCATCATTCAGTAGGTAAAAGTTCCTACTACCTTTGTTCAACCAGCAAAATGAGCAGGAATAAAGTGCTGTACTCCAGGGCACAACACCATGCTACAGTCTGGAATTCTGATTCAATCTGTAGTCAGGATATAACCAGTTCTCAACCTCACCACCAATAATTTAGAGTCTAATTCTCTCACCAACTTGGGTTATATGATGCCTCAAGGCTGATCGATCTTTTCATGAAAACCCATATCATCCAGCCTTTGTTCATATTTTGGAAAGCAATAGCTTTTTTTATAATTGATGGTAAAACAGTAGTACATCTCAGAGGACAGTATTATTATAACTGCTGGGCCAAATTTTTACTCGAGTGGAAAACCAGGGTGATAATATTGAGAGTTTGAAACCCGAAATATGCCATGCATAAGTTCAGTTTGGGATCGATCACTCAGCTCAACTAATGTATGTTGGAGTACTTATGAGAATTTTACGAATGTTAACCACCCAATGTGTGTAATTTGCATTGCATTTTTGACATATTTTCATTCAAGGCGGCAAACACACTACTGGATGTGGCTATCCATGATCATGAAGAACAAGTACGCTACACAGCAACGTTAGAATATCAGACACATCCACATGCACTTGAATTTGGCGATCTGATGCAGGAGTTTACTGATTTGTGAGTAGGAGATTCGTATTCCACATGCAGTCTGCATGCATCAGTATTTTTACATTTGAACATTTCGTATTTTTCAATATAATTTCATTATGTGGCATGTATGAATTAAAAATTGTACAGAGTTCATACTGAACTTTGTATACTCTTGTGTGGCCATAACTCTGATTAATTTTTCTGTAAAAATAAAGTATTTTTAGTTGCTTCCAAGCAGAACTATTTAACATTTTTTATCTCTTGAAAACTATTATACCACACATATTTTCAGAAGTGCTAGATGAGTCTAATTCCCAGTACAATTTTCAAATATTTGACAATATAATTGAGGTAATTATGATTGTTACAATATTTTACAAATATTTATAAATTTGGTTGCTTGCCCAGCTAGACTCTAGCATGCAATGTCACAGACATTTTACTTTCTAATATTAGGAGGTGTCTTCCATTTAAGAGTACCACATACATGCAGTAATATAATTGTAAATCATTCTTGATAATTGTGCAGTAGCCAACGCAACCAAAGCTTTACTGAAGAATCAGACCAGCCACTGCTGAGGAGTAGACGTCAAATCTTCAAGGACTATTACTTCAAGTTAGAGCTGCCCTCTGTCGACTGGAGTAAGACCATTGGTAGCCGTGACATTGGTGCATCCATTGGGTTTATAATGAAGAACCATATGATAATTCAAATTGGTAAGGGGGAGTGACATTCCATCAATACATAATTAAGGCCGGGGTGCTCATTGAAGATTACTTGATAATATCTTTTGATCCTCTAGTTTGCTTTTGTTTCAATCAAGGTGAGACAATCTGTTCATCACCTTCATTCACTCATTCTGACGGCTACCTGTCAATTCCTAAGGAAATAATAGGAGTATGATATTATGTAGTCTACAAGTTTCACAAGGTCTACATTTATCGCCATCTATGTAGGTGTATAAAGAGTGGTAACTGATTATCCCAGGACAAAGTCTTTTTCACATTTCTCATGCTTAATTTAATTAATTCATGTATGAATTTTGAAAGCTTTGCCTTAAGAAATATTTCCTACATTTCACCAATAATCACGTACCGATAGCTCTCATGTTCACACATGCGAGCTATCGTCGTACCAATGTCTGTCTGTCTGTCTGTCTGTGTGTTGCTGTGACATCTATCAAGAACAACATATCAAATCGGAATCAAATCTGGGTACATAGATTCTGTTTCAGAAAGGCAAGAACTCATTAGTTCTTGAGTGGTACTTGCATAATTCATATAATTTGAATAACCATTTGTTCAGAAATCAGATTTCTCAGAATGACACTAACATGTCTTACAAATCTTCATGTTAATAAGGGAACCATTTGGCAGATTTTAAGGTCGTGTAGAAATTTCATGATGATGCCACTGCTCATTTGCATATTAATGACTTTCCTGATTTGGGATATATGTGGATTGACTTGATCGTACCAAGTTTAATGAAACTTGCTGTGTGCATTGAAGATACTGTGATATAACATTAATGAAAATTTTTTAGCATTTTTTGATCAGCTAGTTACTAATTTGCATAATTAATGAATTTTCCTAATCAAGGATGTACCGGTACATGCAAGATTGGAAGAGTTGACCAAAAATGATGAAGTTTGGTGCTTACTTTGATGATTTAATGATGTAACAATAATGAAAGACCTTTATATCTTCATGTTAAGTCTAATAATCAGTAGTTTGCATGTTTAGTGACCTTTACCAATCAGTAAAAACTAGATAGAAGGACTTGGCCAAAGTTTATGAAACGTACTGCATATTGATGAGACAATGATACTGGAGTAGGGAAGGGCATTTTGTATTCCATGTATGACTATTGATAATTTGCATATTTAATTAACTTTCGCAATGAGGCACATTAAACTGGAAGGACTTGACCAAAATTGATGAAAGTTGCTGTGTATGGCACAATCATAGGTAGTATGCGCTTCAAAAGTAAAAGACTTAAACTTTTGCTCAATAAAACTTTTGCAGAAAAGTTCTCTGCCTTCTTTGATGTGAATGTATATGACACTGCTTGGGCCGTAGCTAATATTGGCGTCTTGAGGCTCAACCTGGAGTTTCTCAAAGCAAGGGTGTGTTTCAAAGCAAGTGCATCATATGGACTCAATATCTTACAGGTAAGACTCATAATTATAATATTGATTATGTTAGAGAAATCTCTTTTAAGTATGAGTGCTGTAACAATTTCGTCTTGGAAAATTACTATGAGACAGCAAACAGAATTTTTTTAGGAGAACGAATGATTTACCACACCTGACAGTCTGAAAGGAGCCTATGAAATTTGCATAAAAGTTCGTGTTAGAGAGCCTCGTTTTCGTTACGCTGACCGCCACTGCAGTGAGGGATAAAATACGGCGAAAG
>LD370957.1:72560-95270 GCA_001465055.1 Ptychodera flava
CACATGAACGTCGCTGCATAGTCAACTTCAACGAGACTTATTTCAAAAACGGAGGCTTAAGCCACTGAGATTTTTTCAGATCGTATGGACCTACTCAAGATACGTCCATTCCCTACTCCTCATGGAAATTTGACTTTGGATATGCTTTTGCGGCAGTGTTTAGTGAACGGCATTTTCGGTCGCTCGAAAACCATGAAAATAAGGCTTACGCAAAAACGAATCGATAAAACCCCATAAAAAATCATCGGCGAACACTAACTAAGAGTACAATTCAGCCGTTAACTGGAAACAGGACGGATGCTAAACGAAGGCTGAGATATCTGCGGATAAAATTCTGGCGAAAAATGCCATAACCGTCACTCACTGGCTAGAGGGCGCTGTTCGAATTTGAACTAAATCCCTAATTATGCATGCAAATGAAGTACCCTCCTTTCAGACTCTGAGCTTAAAATAACATGAAACATTAAGATATTTGCAAAACAGCCAACACATGGTTAAGTTGATAAAAGAGAAGCAATTGATCCGTAATTATTAATCATAGAGTGATTATGCACTACAACCCACTTCTGTACAGTGTAGCAAGTAGCAAGTACATATAATTATAACCCTGTGAGTGCCAAAATCAATGATTGTCACCTTTATAAAATGTAATGCAGACAATTTTTTTTTGAGATTGAGACATGTTTTTTTTTTAAAAATTTCAATAAAAATCTAGCCATTGAAAAGTTGTTCCCATTTTTTTGTCTAGAATTATCAGAAAAATTCATAAAACTCTAAAATATTGCAGAGTAATTGTAGCATTCAAAAGGTTAAATATTACATTAGATACCATTATCACTGTCTTCAATTGATAATGAATTAATTATTTCTTCACCTGCTGATAAATTCATAATGACATATCACCAGTGATATGTGCAATTTAATGTGTGTATATTTGATACCTAGTATTTCGCATTGTTGACATTTTTCCAGTTATTACGTGTTTTTTAAGTTTCCTGTTAAAGTGTAGTACAGTGTGTGTCTTTGTATACACTCTGCTTGGGTTGGTTTGTTTACAGGAGTATGGGTATGCTGATGTACAGAAGATGGTGGACCTGTACGATGCAGTGGTAAACAATGTCGTGAAAAGTGTCCGGGACACACTCATCACATTTGAAAATTTGCTGACTGTCACAAAGATCAACGTCAGGGAACTCTTTGACGATCTTGTCAACGTGGTGGAGAATCTGCCAAATTATGTCAAGGACTTACGAAAGATTGCCAGGTCACTGGTCAAGACTGTGGGCCAGTATAGCGGCCTGCCAGATTTCATCACAGATGTGAGAAATGTCGTGGACAGGGTCAATGCCCTGTTTACCGATATCAAGACAGATGTAATGAAATTGTACAACGTAAGTGAAACATAGTTTCGAAGCCAACAAATATATGGAAATCTCATATTCTGTTTTCGCAAGAATAGAAAATCATATGCTTTTCTGAGCTTTGCTAACTCGCAACATCATCAATAATTTTTCTCAGGTGTCATTCACACAAGGAACCATCTGATTTAATCTTTTCAATATCTTGGTAAGATGAAATCATTTTGATAGTCAAATTTAACGTTGAACCGTTCACAGGAAATTGTTGATGGAGTGAAAGTAACATTGCCGTGGGCAGCACAACAGATAGAAGATGCAATCAAGGCAGCAGCTGAAGCTATCAAGAAACTTTTCAAGTCACCAATCACAGCAATATCAGATATTACCAAGTCAGTTTTCAGGTCAGTCAAAGAAGGCTCATTTTGTCTCTGAGAGAGGAGGTGGACAAGAAATCTCTTCACCGGGTAGATCTAAAGAAAGCTTCACAGTTTGAATTTATTGCAGTCATATGCAACTTACAGTATTAATGAGTTGTCAGTGTATTAGATTTGAATACTTAATTTTCAGGAATCCATTTCGCACAAATGAGTAACATGATATACATCACACTCTTAAGCAGTAGATGCAGTCAATGTAAAATAGAAAATCTTAATCAAAAATAGAGGGCGATATCAGGCATTTTGTAATATTATAAAGCAAAGTGAACAGTTGGGTTTTGTGAACCAAATGGTACTTTTGTAATTTCCAAATCAGCCTTCAAGTTGTAATCCAGACAAATCTTCTTCCTCAAGATAAGATTAGGATTACAACCAGCTAAGCTGACATGAATGTTTCATTCGAAATGTTGCCTTGTTCTTCTTTATGGCCTTAAAGGCTTCAAAGTTTATTTCAGATCAGAGTAATTCAACTTTTTCATATAAGGTAATGAAATGTAAAGAAATACACCAGGGGGAACTTATTGAAAATGATTGATACCTTTTCATGTTGTACCACATATACCATTGATATTCCTGTACTGCAGGATTAAGGCAGCCATTGCTGGAGTTGTTGATGCTAAGAACCGGATAGCTGAAGCATGTTTTTTCCTGGATGGTCAGCAGCCATATTGGTTTGACCTGGAAAAGGAAGTCAATGGAATTTGGAAAGATATCCTAAAAGCCAAGCAAAGTCTTGAAAACACCGCAGACTGGGTGAATGAAAGTCTGTCTCACAACGACCCATTCAAACAGTTCACTGGCGTATATCTGGTATGTTTATATCTTTTTTCCTGTTTTTTATAGTAACCGTTTTACAGAGAGAGAGAGAGAGAGAGAGAGAGAGAGAGAGAGAGAGAGAGAGAGAGAAAGAGAGTAGAGAGAGAGAGAGAGAAAGAGAGAGAGAGAGAGAGAGAACATTAATCTGCCTGTTAAAGGTCTTTCTTCAAAGTACAGAATGATTGATGTTTATTTAGGTGTTCTCTTTGTTTGTGGAAAAATTACATTCTGTTGACAAATGTTGCTGTCTGCTTCCAGTCTACTGTAAGACAAGAAGTTGTCGATGTACTGAATGCTATGTTGAATGACCTCCAAGCGCCTCTGACCAAGGTCAAGGGCATGGCTGAACCATTCAAATTAGCATATGATTCTCTCATTGGAACCATTGAGGATATCAAGGAGGGATATGAGACCTTCAAGAGAGGGTAAGTTCAGGGCCATTTTGGTCAAACAGTTTGCTATTATCTTACATGAAATTTATCTCTGAATTTGTCCTCAGTTTTTTTTTTGTCAGTGTCATGTCACATGAATAACAGCTGATCAATTTTTTAGGAATATGTATGATAGAGTTCCAAGGTGTAATACATGACTAGCTATTGAACCAAGAAGTTTAGATGATGTGAAGCAAGTTCACCTGCCAGTGTAGCTTTAACTTATGATGATTTCTCGCTATCTTTTGTTTTGATGTCAACTGCAAGTTCTTGTTCTACTCCCCAAAACATGTTGAATCCAAACTATTTAGCTTGTCAACACAACTTTTAGAAATATATATTATGAAGGGGTTTTCTATTCATCTTTTATAACAAATATTGCTTTGAAAAAAGTGTTTTTTGATAAGTGCAATGCTACCTTAAATTATACTTTACCTGTACAAATATTTCTAATTATTGTACTTCAGGTGTTTTGTACTGACCTCACATATGGGCAGGAGGTAAATGAAAAATGATGAACTTAATCTAATTTGCATTTTTCTTGTTCAATGTTTGATAGGTATGAATATGCCAAAGCAGAGATTGACAAGATCTTCAGTCCGAAGATTGGCACTGACTTCCCCAGAGAGATAACAGATTCATCCTGTGGTGTGGGTGACTACCCAAGCACAACCAGAAATACCCTGCCTGGTGTTGACCTGGTGGCATCTGCCGGTGCTGAGGTAACTCTGTAAATTTAAATGTTTCCAAATCATATTACTGTATGTAAATGCTTCATTCCAAAAGGTCAGATCAACTTTCTTTCATCTTACAGACATGTAAACATGAACCAATTTTGTTGTCCAGTAGAAAATAACAAAGTTATCAGACTTAATCAAGGAATACTCTGCAATATTTCTGTTAGTGGTAATCCTTGTACTAAAGTCCTATATAAATCTATCTCCCTCAATCTCACTCCATCTCTTTTTCTCAATTTCAACCATTGTCATAAACATGCATTTCATTCCAAGAGGTAATCCCTTTTATTAATCTGATATCTCTTGCATGAATATAATTATTCAAGATTTGGTAAAATCATGGGTTAGTCGTTTTGCATATACATTGCTGTTGAACTTTACCAATGGCTAACATTTCAACTGACAAATATATACTATAACCTTGCAAGAACACAGTTTTTAAAAATCCCATTGCAGTGTTGTCAAGTACAAGTAAGTATACCTTTGCCATACTTTACAACATAGAATGCATACTTATTAAATGGTGAAATATTTGGTTCAGTCACCACAATATAAGAATATTCAATTTTTTGTGCCAAAATATGCTGAGGTGAGTAGAATTGTCTTCATTGAGACAAATAACCTTTTACTGGATTTAATTATGTATAGATTGTTGCACCTTTCCATGGCATTGCCAGGACAACGGGGTCAAACCAGGTCAGCATTGATGTTCAATCAGAACTTGAGGATACAGAGGTCATCCTGTACAACGTTGAACTTGACAGCGCCTTTGAAGGTCATCCAGTAAGTAGGCAGGGGGGAAATATCCACAATCCGTTGAAATTGAATATTTTTCTGACAGAATCCAAATATCCGTGCAAAGTTATATTCATTCTTTGTATTTCAAGTTCTGTGTGAAAGAAAATCTCTGTTCTGGTCAACAACATTATGATTACATGAAGCAGAACAATGTGTAAGATCGGACCTTGTTTGTTTCAGTCCAACCATATCACATGTAATTTGTGAATGGCAAATTTGGATCAAATGAGAAATTGTAACATTTCAGACATGTCTTTCAGAAAAGAAAAATGTAGCAACTTAGCCCGGTTATTGAACCACTCCCTTTGAGAGTGGGGATTTGGCCGAGCAGTTCTGTCTGTTGCCTCTCTGCTAGGCGACTGGATGCCGTATGTTGTGGGTTCGAACCCGATTGAAAACTAGCTGTATGTCATATTATTTATCACAGCAACAACACGTATTGACCTAAAACTATTCAAGTCTTATCTTTCTGGTAGCTGAGTGATATCTAGTCCTATATTTTCTCTTTGCTAATTTGTTCATTCTGAATTTGTCCATATTTCATGAACCAGGTGAACAAAGACAACGTCATCGGCCGAGTCAGAGATTCAGGCTGCAGCCCAAACGTAATGCACTTTACAATGAGAAGCAAAGAATACAAAGATACAAGGGATCCTACTAGATACTTCAAGAAACGAGACATGCCACCACCAGGAGTCCACATGGAGTGTGATGATTACCTACTGGTATTCAAGGTAAATAGAATATTCCATGGCCACCAACAGTTGATTTAGCCTATATCTTTCTCCAACAATGACATAAAAAATTGAACAGATCACCCTAAAATGGATAAAATTACAATTAAACTGGAAAAATGGCAAATAAAAACAGTAGGCATGGAGGATTAAATTTCACCCTAAAATGTCATTTTGTACCATTCTTATTTATATCATTAGTTGTGGCAAATCTAGATACAGTTGCTGTCTACCAAACAATAATTAATACAAATGAAGGGTAGTTTTGTTCAGCTTTTTCCAGGGTGTGTATGTTCCTTGAATTTTATAGGCTCATGGAAAATTCCCAAAATATCCTTTAATCCTGTATTGAAGTCCTAGAAAGTGATAATACTCCCATAATTTTCAAAAATAACAAGATTGTCACCATTGTGATATTGTGAAATGACTGACATATAAAATAATGTAAAAAAATGAATTGTACAAATGTCTGGAAAATGGTATTTAAAACCTCAAAAAGTCCTTGAAACTTGCTGAAAAAAGTCTGCATTTTAAATGATTTTGAGTGTATGGACCCTTTTTCCAGTACATTGTTGTGATTTGCATTAATGCTTTCAAAGCTATATGGAGTGATTACAAATGTGCATTTAGTTCCGTGTGCAAGGTCATTCAACTTTTTACACAAGAAGTTATGCTTAAGTTAACAGATATTTGGGCTTTCAAATTTTCAGTACTTTCTGGTATACAACTCGTCAGGGCTCATTTTAATGCTACTATTGTAAGAAATATTTTCACCATCTTAGTTTTTCAAAAAATGAAATATTTTATTTTCCCCTATAGAGTTACCACAGAAATGATGGCCACATTGAATTTCAAATATTAGTAAATGTTTTGGTCATTTCTTTCACTAGTACCAAATTTTGCATGGTGACTCCTGATTTTTAGTTTTGATTCTGTGAGAGAAGAGTTGAAAGCCTCATTGAGGAAAGTTTGAGCAAAAGTTTGTCTTTCTTTTTCGAGATGCATCTACCTTAAACAACTCTACTGAGTGATAGATTTCTTTTCTTAAACTTTATGTGTCTGTATTGTTGACCCTGCAGATGAAAAAACCCAACTGCAAAAGTGGCACCACAGCCATCACACATGACTCAGTATTTAGCGCCATCAGTGTTAGGGTTGGTAATGTCATTTGTTTTTCACTACAAAGTGATACAGATATCCTTTCACTGTGTTTGACGCCATAATCTTTGAATTTGGTTAGCCAATGTCAATGTAAGCACCAGAAAGCATCATAACATAGTCATAGTAATTCAAGCAATAAATGAATGGACCAGTCAGGGGTGTTTTATCAATACTTTGACTAATGATAATCATTCATGGTTTGCAGGGTAATGTTATTGCTGAAGGTAGTCTTACTGGTGGACCAAAAGAAATGGATACTTCGCCTGCAAGAACTGAAGAACCAGATACCAGCATCTTAGAGGTCAATGACATGTTTACTAGAAGTATCATTGAAGCACGCTTGATTGATAAAGCTAAAGGTACAAATTAATCAATCTTTGACACATAACAAACTTAAAATATATCTAAATAAATTATTTGACATTTTTCAATCAAAATATTCTGCATTTAAACTGAGCTGGTCTGAAGTTGCTCTGGTGAAATTCTGAATAGTTCTGAAAGATGTGACTTTGAAATAGCAGACTTTGATTCTTTTCCACTTGAAAGGTAAATCTCCAGCATACAATTTTTTTCTGCAGATTTTGTTGACCGTCTTGGATTGCCAGACATCAATGAGCTTGGTCCAGTCTTTGATTTCAACATGAAAGATTTGAGTCTAGGTAATGTGTTTGACTTTGTTGGAGATGCTAAACTTGATGAATTGAAGGAACAACTGGAGGCAGTCATAAATCTACTCAAGGTATTAAACATTTATGTTTTTCTATAGTGTTGTCATGCCATATTTTACAGTGATACTTCTTTGCAATTATTCGATTGGAGTAGAGATAGATGAATGCTTTTCTTTTCACATGATGTTCAAGTTCAAATGTATATGGAGGAGTACTTACATTGAATGGACCAAGCCTTTTTATATCAGGTTTATTGTATCACTCTAAATCCTTTCACTTAGTCTGAGGCCTGAATCGCTAAGTAGCTGCTTCTATATTATATTTGTAGTGTATAGGTAGTATCATTTTTGCGTTATTATCAAAGTTTTTCCCAATCTCTTTTGTCCCGTTAATCACAATCATATATGAATCCTGTCGTTGATTGATTTCTTCTTTTCAGTTTTCAGATGATCCATCATTTTCATCTCCATCACAACTGCAAAGCAGATTGCATCATGGTTAATTGATCCAAGCCCTCACAACAGCCGTACATTTACACTGCATCATATATCTCAGCCAGCAAAGTTAATGGAAGGGTACAGCATTCATTGGTCCATACATTCCATTGCTCAGACTTTAATCACTTCAGCTACAAATGTAGTGAGAGGCAGTACAGTCAAATCAGTTAGAGAGAGAGAGAGAGAGAGAGAGAGAGAGAGAGAGAGAGAGGGGGGGTAAAGACAGACAGACAGATAGATACAGAGACAGGCAGACAGAGACAAAATGATTTTGCCAGAAAATGATATTAAATATTTTGAACATCTCATGCTCAAAGCTTGACAGACTTAATTTATGCAGTGTGTATTTAATGAGATTTGAGTTTTGTTTTGTCTGGTCAAGCATATCAAGAGATAATAAATCAGTGGAGAATGTTATGGGGGATGTGGATTTCTCTCTATATAGTTTTGAAAGGTGTTAATGTATAATCTCCTCAAGATGTATACCCATGGTATTCAGTTGTATTTTGACAAAATAAATATTATTTTGAAATCCCATCGATGGAACTACAGTTTTTTAAAATGATTGGCCATATTTCTTACAGTTCTATAGAACAGGGTACCTGCTAATACCTGATGTCAGAATTCAAAACAGCTTGCACTTTGAGCTAAAAGTAAATTCAATTAACATTTCACATCTATTTCATTAGCTTTTTGACTTTAATACAGAAAATGGCCTTCACCCAGTGTTTATAACAGAATTTCAGCAAAAGAAAAGTTCATCCGAGTTTATATCTAACATTTTTGATATTTTTTGCAGAGTGCAATCAACAACAAGGAATGCAGACGACCAGAGACCATGGATATGGAGGAATTAAGATATGATATAAGATTGAGAGGAAAAAATGCAACAGGACCAAGATCAGTCTTGGAAGAAAGATATCTAGAAACTGAACAAAGTAAGTCATGTAGATATGCTCTGTGTTCACATCAAGTACGATAACTGTGATTGTTCATTTTGTCATTCTTGTTTGATTTATTTCAGAAGAATTTTGGGGAAAAAATAGACAAATATTAATTTTTTATATCAATTTCATATACATGTGTAAAATCTTCTTGAATCAGTCGTCTGTCCTGTGTCATTTCCCCTCAGAATGCTTTGGAATCAGGAATGCCTTGACTAAGAATATCTACTGCACATTTGAAGAGCATTGCCTGGGTGTGTCATGCTGTATGGACTTGCAGCTCTATCACTTTCACCATGCATTTACTGCAAACATCTCCTATGATCCGTGTACCTTCCAACTGAAGATTGGTGCAGATATTTGGTCTGTGACCTTTGACCTCATCGACAGTGAATTTAGTGAGTATGAACAGTGACAAAACTAATTATGTTGCCAAATGTCCATGCAGTTAACCTGATAATTTGTCACACGATGATATATTATGATATATTAACCTCAGAATAAATCTCTTGGTAGATATTCAAACCGATCATCCCATGTAGATCATTGTAGCGCTTACACACGAACAAAAAAATTACCCACAATTCTCTTCGATTTGTACCATGGAAGGTTCCAGTCTTGGAACTTTTTCTATAGTGCATCTTATCTAATAAACGTGTAGTAAGATGCTACAGATAAAGTTTCCACACGATGCTTAAGTAATCGTAAAAGTCTCAGTCTGCATGTAATGCGGTGCCATACTTTTGGGAAGCCAAGTTATGACCAACTGAAGTGATCACTCTGTAAGAAAATTAATAAAGGGAAACCATCATCGGAACTGCACCTGTGCAAGTCTCTTGTTTACAAACAATGTGTTTCATGCACGATTATCTAGATGCACCTCATTATCGTTGCTGCAACATTTAAATTATATGATGTAGATTATGACAGACATGTTTTAACTTTCATCAATCACCATCGTACCTTGGATACAGTGTTTACATTGGTTGTATGGGTCCCATACGACCTTTGAGTGCAGTTCTGATGACTGTATCCCTTTAACATGTAAATTTATTTCATATCCATGTGAAATATCAATATTGGGCAAAACTTGTCCCTAAATATTGGCAAAACTTGTCCCTAAATATTCTCCATGGCTGAGGACATAATTGTTGGAATTTTTATAAAACTGCTAAATTCCTCTCTTTTAATGAAACAACATGGCTTTTCAATCTTTCATTATTGGAATTTTGGAGCAGTTGTGTTTATGTATGTTTTTTCAGTCTATAAATTTGTGTATACATATAATGCCTCACGGATTCACTGAGTAAGCTCCAATGGTACAAATGAGAGTGGACAGGATATCTGCTGTACAGTGCCTTTACTGCCAGGGTACTTGATGATGTTAGTGTCTTTCGTTCAATTAACAGGTGTGGAAGGCATGGAGCCATTTGCTGACAACGTGTTTGGCCTTGAGTCTCTGTCAGCTGTTGTCAAGTACAAGGTTGAAACATTTGGTCTGAAGATTGTGGTCAGTATTCTGTACTGTATGATCTACGTATACCAACAGCTCTGATTTATTGTGCTATCTACCAGAATACTGCAATATTTGTGTATTGTACTGAATTACTGGTAAAGTTACACAAAACTCTTGAACGATAACATATGTTCTGATAAAAAGCCGTCAAACAAAATTTATATTTATATTTAGCCATCTCATTGCTTTGTACGCAATTGATGCTGATCGGATGAAAACTTACCCTTCGAATCTTGACCCCGTGATGACCTGTGACTTGCAAGCATTGACCCCAAACATGGTTCAAAGGATTGATGCAAAATGCTAGTCTTGTAGGATATATCACTGCTTGAAAGCTTGGAATAGAAATCTAAGGGTCATTGTCCTGTTGTGTGGCGTGTCTGTATTTCAATGTCTGTTTGTTTGCATATACCTGTATGTCTTTGTGAGAATTTTATAATAATTCAGTGAACAGTCTGGAAAGTTAGATTGACCGGTATAAGGTGAGACACAGGCTTGTACAGATGCAAAAGACAAGGGTTATGCAACTGAAAAGGGAATGGTGTAATACTGTTGTGGGTTTTTGCAACAATGAATATCAGGTCTGTCGATAGCTGCTAGTAATGTGAAATGAAAATTTCTTTCCCTTTAATATACAAATTTCAACTAACATTCTGTAGAAAGTGGAGGACACATGTGACATCTTTCAAATAGCTGCTTTCTTTTCAATTGTGACAAAAAATTTCACCTGAGCCATCCACCACATACTTTCATTATCAGGTGAGCTTGGAGGCTGGTTTTTGCACACACGATATGGAGTCCTGTCTTCCATTTGTGAGAATACTGAAAGATGCCACAATAACAATACAACTGTGTGAAGACTTGAAGGCCGATGTCAAAAATAATGCACTAGGTAACTGAACTTCACTGACAGTAATTCAAACACTTTTATGAATCAAGCACAGGGTGTATTTTTTCATTCAGTGTTAAATTGTAGCTTTTAAAGTCACACTGACCTGTACTTATAAGCTTAATTTGCATCCTTTCCAGTATTTCATATGCAAATGTAATATGAGCATTGGTTGATTTTTGTACTGTTCTTGCAATGTATTGGTACTGTAGTGGTAGTTAGTGGTGTAGTTGTATAGGTATAGTAGTTGCAGCTGTGGCTACAGTAATAAGAATTAAGACCAACAGAAAAAAATCAATGCCAACGGAAAAATCAAAGGTCAACTATGATGTTTCAGATAGGTAATTCAATTTGTTCATCTACTATCATTCATCAGATTTGAAACTTCATGTGTTTATTGCATTATGGTCAAAACTGCCAAACTACCATAACTACTAAATTCATTTGCAAAAAATTCAAGAACAGTCTGTGTTCAAATATATGCAGGAAATCTGACAGTAATAGCAACAGCAGACAACACTGTTGTATTATTTTCATGAAATTTTCAGTAGCTCTACCTCCCATTGATGGTATTGATCTGAAAGCCATGACTCTAGGAGAACTGGAGAGGTTATTAGACCACCACCTGATTGATGAAGAAGTCGTCACCAGTCTTCTGAAGGAACTTCGACAATTCTACCAGGACCTGGTGAGTTATTGTAATCTATCAAGTTTATGTGATACCTACTGCAGTTTGAGATCTTAAAGACTGTAAACTCTGGCATATACATGTAACATGTACAGTGAGTGTTGATGGGTTTTACAAACTAGCCTGTCACAATCCGTTGTAATGGATAGTGTCTATTTTTCCATGAAATGATCCGGTCTCTGTTTTAAGCTCCGCTGTCAGCGACGCGGAGCTTATCAAATAGGCTGATTCTCCATTGTCGTCATCCGTTGTCTGTCAATAATTGCTTTCTCCTCTGAAACCGCAGGTCCGATCGCTTTGAAATTTCGTATGCAGTTCACTTGGGGCAACCTCACTTAAGTTTGTTCAAATCGTGGTGAAATTTCAATATTTGTATTTTTGAGGCATTTTTTTGCTGTTTTTGGTAAAAAAATCTTCTCTGGAACGGCTTGTCCGATGGCTTTGAAATTGGATATGCAGTTTACTTTGGGTGACTTCAGTTAGATTTGTTCAAATTGGTGTGACATTTGCATAATTGTATTCTTAAGGCAATTATTGTCGTTTTTGGTCAAAAATTTTGTAAGAATCTTCTTCTTCAAAAATACTAGTCAGATAGCTTTGATATTTGGTACATAGGTCCCTAGGGATAATCTATTTCAGATTTGTTCAAATTGTGCAGAAATATGCAAATTTTAAGGCAATTTTTTCAATTTTTGGTCAAAAAAATGTGTTTCTCAAAAAGTACTGGTCTGATAGCTTTTGAAATTTGGTATAGAGGTTTCTACAGATGAACTGAGAAACATATATTGAATTTCTGATGAAATCTGACATTTTTGGGGGCAATTTTTGCCATTTTTGGTCAAAAAATTAGTTTCTCAAAATCTGCAAGTCTGATAGCTTTGATATTTGGTATACAGGTTCCAAGGGATTGTTTTAGTATATGATATATTGAAATTATGGTGAAATCTGCAATTTTTAGCTCATATTTGGTTTTGTATATAAGTACCAAAAAGAGCTTATATGATGAGTCGGTGGTGTCTGTATGTCTGTATGTTTGTGGGTATGTATGTGCCGATGTATGTCCATCACACACAAAGGCTCCCATATCACCAAAGCTATAATCTCAGTATTTGGTGTACAGGTAGATGCAGGGGTTGAGATGTGAATTTGTTCAAATGAACATTTCAGTGTCAAAAATGTGCAAATGAGGTAAGAAAAAGGGAAATCCTGCAAATGTGCAGGAGTGATGGCATGCCAATGACTGAAACAGGCTTGAGTCATTTCCTGTCATTGTTTATGAACTGTTACATATTAACAGACCTGCTCAAACCATAGACAGTAGGGGGGGGGGGGGAGACTGTCTATGCTCAAACTAAGAGGGGCTAGCTGTTGTGCTGTGCATGTTGCTAAAGTTGACATCCAGTACCTAAAGTTTCAGACCTTATTTACATTTGTCATTCTTTTTTTCTGGTGTAAATATTTCTTGTTGTTTTTCTGGTTGTACTGTGCAGAAATCATTGTCATAACATTAATGAAGAATTTTACTGCACTGAACAGATAGAAACAATATTTATTGTTGATCTTTGGTAACCATACTGGTATATATACCAATTCTGATCAAATTTGAGCGACACCGTATAATTGCACTATTTTTACTTTTGGGGACAATTTTGCCATTTTTGATCAGAAAATGTTATTCTTAAAAAACTACTCGTACTGGGAGATAGCTTTGGTTGACATGTTCTTAGGGATGAGCCAATGTGATATATTCAAAGTATGATGAAATCTTCAATTGTGTATTTTTGCAGCTATTTTAGCCACTTTTTTCTGGCCACTGAAATGAGCTATCAAAGATTTCCACCTTCTTCATCAACATGTGTCAAAAATAGTGATTCTCTACACAATCACAGCGGGGCTATATCGGCCGCTAGGTCGCTTGTTTGTACTGAGGCTACAGGCATGCCTACACAAATGTATATGCATAGCTGTTCGCCTAGAATAGATTGTTTCGATTGTACTGATCATGGATGCTTTCTATAAAGGTGATCTTGATCGAATGATATTTTGTTTATGCAACAGTTGACGTAATGATACAATGGAATGGAATTTCTATTTTCAATTTTCAGGTGAAAGAAAAAATTGATACTGCTCTTTCTGGCCTGTTTGAAGATATCTTCCAAAACTATGATGTACGCCTCAGAGGAACATTGCACTTTCATTATGGAGTCAATTTTTTTGAATTATGGATTATAATCCCGCTTGGACCTATTCCACTGCCTTTGAGTAAGTTTCCCTAACTTATTTTGACATTTTCAACTTGACATTTTCAACTGTAAAAGGAATCATGGGAATTTTTTTAAATTGAAATTGTTTTTATTATCATATTCAGATTCAAATGAACATGTCAGTGTCAAAAATATGCAGATGGGGTAAAAAAAGGGAGAATCCTGCAAATTGCTAAAATTCTGTAACCACAGGCCAGATTTTGTTGGAACTTGATATGCAGGTTCTTTATGGTGACTTAAGTTAGATTTGTCAAATTGTGGTGAAATTTTTATAGTTGTATTTTGGGGGCAAGGTTTTTCCACTTTGGTAAAAAGTTACCTACTCTGAAACTGCTCATCCAATTGCTTTGAAACTTGGTATGCATATCCTAGGGTTGGTTTTTGTTAAATTTATTCAAATTATGGTGAAATTTTCATATTTTTAAGTTGGGGGCAATTTTCCCATTTTTGGTCTAAACATCATTTTCTCCCAAAGTTAAAGTAGGATTGCTTTGAAACTTGATATTCTTGATCCTAGGGTTGACTTCTCGGATTTGTTAAAACTGGTGTAAAACGTTCATATTTGTATTTTCGACATGCATAATCTGGTATATTCATACAGTTTATTTATTTCATACATTTTCACACAACTTTGAAACTTTCATGTGATTTAAAGATGAGCTGCACATGTATATGCTTTTATATGTTATAGAATTTGGAGCTGGTGGTTCATTTGGCATGACGTTTGCAGCTGATGTCAAACTTCTCTCAATGACAGCTGGTGTAAGTCAGCATAACCTTTGACCTGCAGTAGTCACTTTCATGCATATTACAGCATTGTATACTCTAAAGTTGGAAAGGTCACTGTAACAACAAATGCTACAAAAAGTAATTCCCATTAAATAACCTGCCAATAATTAGGGTGCATCAAATTAATTAATAATCATGCCACCGGCTTACTGACTACGCATGTGCAGATTTGTAATATACTATGCGAGTAACCGGAAGTGTGCCGGACTTTCATGGGCGCCGCCATGTTTTTTTGAGTGCTCGTAAATGAGCAAAAATACGAATCGTGCAAAGTATTATTTTATAACATGCCAGTAATAATATTGTTACTATGACGCCTAACAAATAGAAAAAGAGAGAAAACTGCCGTGCATATGAACGAGCACATACGCAAAGAATGCTGGGATTGAATTTTAGAAAAGCACCCTCTGTGACAATAAGTAGATGCAAAAATTGCCAGTTTTTTGACGGCACGCTAGTTTTAAGCTTGCAAGTCGAAGTTGCAGGGCAGTGCAGTTACTATTGCAACGAAAATGATGGCACAATATGTCCCTTGTTAAACACAATAGGTAGTTATCATGTTAGAAATTGCCAATTTTTGTCCCATAGTTTTACACATTGAACAGAAAATCTATACCCGTAGGGTGCTACATCTTGTACATGAACAGTTTTCATCAGAGGCTTAACTGGGCATAGTTGTCGTACAAACGTATGCAGCAAGTAACAGTATTTCTATTTTATCCTTTACTATTACTAATCATGAATCAATACAAATAACATTTCTAATCTAAACCCCTGACACGACATCAAGGGCTGAGCCCTATATAATATAATGAATCTTACCCTTCAGATTGAAACATTGATAGATTACGCAACCTGATGTACATGTCCACTATAAATTTGCTGATGATGTTCCTTGAAACTGTGTGTCAGAAGTTGTCGTATTTTCAAGTGTCAAATCAGTACGTCTGTGTTAAATGTTGGTCCAAATTGTTTGCTCTTTTTCTGAAGTAACAGTGAGACAAAACATCACATTTCCTATCTTTTGGAATTTGTCAAAAATTATTCTACCATAGTTCTGAAAATGGGCTCAAAAGTATTGACAAATATAATATAAGTTAAGCAGGCTCCATAAAATGGATGATTCAATCTGAGTTTATGATATTTGCCTTAGATATTGTTTTCTCGTTCTTGAAATATACCATCTTAAAGTTTGAAATTGTGCACCTGAAGATATAAAACTTTCCTGTGAGATGAAGTGTGACATGAATTCTGTACACCAACCCCTATTTGAATTATTATTTTAGCAAAATGCTCAGCATAATATATGGTGTTTTTAATCAGGTTTGAACTTACAACCTACAGTATCTAGTCAAATAGCAGAGAAGCAACAGAGACAACAACTCAGCCAAATCCCCACTATCAAAGAGAGTAGTTCAATAAGTTGTTACATTTTCCTGACTGCACCCCCTCAACACATTGTAGAGCTTAGAAGTACTCACGTTCATACACTCACTATCACACATTGTACACAAACTTTATTGAAGCAATGAATACAATCGCTTAAACTGGGTGAAAGATAGCCTTGGGGACAATTCTGTCCACCAGCAGAGCTATCAACCCAGGGTAGAAAATACAGTAGATTTTTTATTGGATTTGAATTCACATGATAGGCACCCATGCAGTCACCTATAGTGAAGACATCACTGTCAAAACTGCTTGGCCAAATCCCAACCCTTGAAAAGAGTGGTTCAATAACTGAGCTAAGTTGTTATGATTTTTCTGACTGTGATCCCTCCACACCATGTAGAGTTCATGAAGCAATCTTACTCACATACTGGCCATCACACATTGCACACAAACTTTATCAAAGCAATGAATACATCACTTTTCTGAGCAAAAGACAGCCTCAGGGATAATTCTGTCAAAGAAAAAGCTTTGTTCAACAAGTATGGTGAAAGGGGGTGTCATCAAAAGTAACAGCTTTTGTTCCATTTTAACTGTTTGTTGTACATATCACCGCCAAATATTGCTAGTTTTCTGAAAAAACAAAAAAATTCCTTTGTCCTCTTTGAAGCCTGATGAGGCATATTTTTGTATTTCTCTAGGTTTCTATAACACCACAAGTTGGGGCACATGTCTATGGTGCCATTGGAGCCAGTTTGGGCATGTTCCGTGGTGAACTACGGCTGACAGGGTATTTAATTACTGTGAATTTTCCAAGCAGAGCTGAGGTGCAATTCAACCGTTTCCCACTTACAACAGGGTTGGTGGATTATGTTGTTGTTCACTCATTTCTGGTTTATAGCCATACATAACAAAACTGATCACAGATAATTGCTAGTTTAAGACAAGTTTTACTTTTAATTTTACCAGTACTGGGGTAGATACTGCTGTAGATGTTTTTGAAACTCCTTGGAACACAGCAACATTCAGTTTGGGGAAATTTAATCAATTCTCAACCAATGTGTCAAAACACTGCTTGCCAAAGTGCCTCAAAAGTTGTTTTGCAAGTTCCTTGGGTTGTTTGCAATGAGATCAAGCAAATTATGACAAATAGCAATGTTGTGTTGAAATTTTTACAAACTCTAACAAACAATTCAGGCATAATGTTTCTTCAAATAAAACTTCTGGTGATTTCATCTCATATTTCCTGTTCACTGTTCCCACCTTGATTGCCACCCCATTCCTTTTTGGTGTGTACACATAAATCATGCCAAGATTCCCCGGCACAAACTCCGTAGGTTCGAAATCATTTCCATATGAAAAGATGCCTTACTTGAGGTGTGAACTGACTGTCAATCGGTGATTGCTCTACAAATATCACAGGTGATGTCATATTCATAAACATTGTGATCTTTTGCTCTACTTGATCGGTAGTTTATTTACTCTCTGGGGAGTCATAAGCCATTAATTCAGTAAAGCGGAAATTTTCCGCGTTCAGGGGATTAGCCTAGATACATGGTTTGTGCCGGCCGATCCCCTCATGAATTGCTTTGGGAGTTCTGTTGGTTAAAAAATGATGTCATTATGTACTGTATGTCAATCAGTGACAGGATGCGATCAACTTTTTTCAAAAAATTAACATAAATGGCAATAAATGTTTGATATCGCACACACTTTTCTCTCCTAAGTTTTGGAGGATATTATTTTAACTAGTTACATATTTATCATTCCATAAGGTATATGCTGATGACCTTTACGGCTCTGATGCAGGTTTTGCAGACCTTGGTCATATAGCTTACAGACCCTGGCATGCTTGAGCCTTTCTGCCTTATGACCTCTGTCTGCAAAGCTAATGTATCAGGACTATAAAGATTATTATTGCAGGATTTTGTAAAGAAGCACATACACTGGAGTATTTAAAAGGCGGTATTTGAACATATGAAGGTATTGACCATTACAACTATCATCGCCTAATGAATTGTAAGGCCATCTTTCTCTGCGTTGTGATTTTACCTGCAGCATTCGCATGGATACAAATCTCGTTCCACTCCGTCTAGATCTCCGTGCTATCCTGACCTTTCAGATTAATTTGAAATTCAAGAAAATCACAAAAACACTTATAAATACCCGATTATGGCACTACACAACTCGAACGATCAAAGGAACCATTGTAAACATAGGAGATCTGGAGCGAGATGACACGCCACCTGTGTTTAAGCCGATCTTGGATGCACCAGTAAGGCGTTTAGATTATGGTTATCAATATCACAGATTTGTTTCCAAAGATAACAATGTCCACACTTTGTTCCACTTCCCTTAAATATCCAGGTAATTTCATGTCTTGCACCTTTGTGTGCCACTACAGCTCATAGTTGATTTTTACTGTTTCAACATCAATTGTGAAAAAGTACCAAATTCAATTTATTTTTCCCGTGTAAGGTAATTTTCAACATTCATGTCAACCATTGTAGACAAAATTTATTTTCCTTATCAACAATGGCACTGTAACATCATTAGGAATCAGTTTTTTGCTATCCAACTTCAGCAAATTGCTGACTTTTTTCAAAATTATGTAATGTATATTCTAATAGTTTTGAAACAATGGCTCCCTCAAAAAATTCCAAATCACTCCCAGGAAATATCTTAAGGTATATGGCAACATGATGAAAACTTACCTGTTTAATTATTTCTCTACATTTAGTGTGCATATCCTGACAGTTTTTGTCACAATTAGGAACTCTTGATATAATTCTAGTATTGCAGTACATAGTTCACCCTGAGGGACATAAAAATTATGTCCAGCTTATCCAACTGTGTCCAAATTTCCATTCATCCATGTTTCCCGCCTTGGCTGATTTCATTCAAATTTGTCCCAAAAACGTGTGATACACTGCATCTTATGTAAATTTTACATTCCCAGCTAATTGGTAAACGTTCTGCAACTGACTACAGCCAAATGCACGAGAGAGGCTGCTATGTGAAACAAATAGAAGGACGTGACTACACCGACCCTGCCTTTGAACTGACGCTCGCTGTTGAAGATGATCGTAGTGAAGTGGAAATGACATTCTGTGTTGGGACCTTCAAGGGTGGATGTGATATCATGAGAAATGAACCAATGGGTGGTCCTTCTGTCATTGTTGCTAAGGTTAGTATAGTAATAACACATATTCTACATTAAAGGTGAACAAATGAGTTGCGCAAAGAATCATGATGCTATTTTTTATTACCATACCTCTTTCAACCCTTTCGCCCCCATGAGGTCTGACTTTACCATAGAAAACAATGTGTCACTGATTGGTTCAAACCACAGTGGTGAAAGGATTAAAATCAAGTAGACATGGATGTAACGTTTTATTGTTGAGCCAGGAAATGAATTCATTCTGTGAGATACACATGTACCTCCTATCTTGTGTAATTAATTACCTTCTCAAAAACCAAATTCTCTTGGAGGTGCCTTTTAGATTACTAGTTTCTGTGCAGTTGATACCTATCATATCTTACATTTTGAAAGTTTCTAGAATCAGTATTAACGTTTAATTCCCATTTTAAAGTCTGATGGTCGATTCTGACACTGAGTGTCCAGAAGCTCATTACTGTCACCTATTATCATTAATGATAAAGTTATTCTTCACAATGAGGTAGTGGTGTTTCAGATGGATGGATGGATTTCAAATGGACATACTGGCAGTGCTGGACCAGTAAATTTCAATGCTGTACCTCCAGACTACTGAAACATTCTTTGAAATTTAATATCAAGCATAATTAAACACCTTAAGTGACAGTTGTTTTTGATTAATGTGGTTTCACAAGTGTTAATTCTTGCTTGTTTTCCCTTCCATTTAGATACTTAGAGGAGGAGTTCCTCTTTACTTCACAGTGACTGCTGTCAATTCTGCCAAAGCCTCTACCAAGACAGTCTGCCAAATATCAACTTATGATTTGACCCTGCCAGCAGGACGTGTGACACCAGACTTTCTTTCTACCAGTCATCCCAATATCTTAAGAGCTTCGTCGTTAGCCCTTGATGATTCACCAATATTGCACAGACAGGTCTGTTTATTCTCAAATCAGTTCTAAAGATAATCGTTTTTGTTTTCACTGCAGTTGTCCAAAAACAATTTTTCTGGTCATTTTGCTGAAATTTAGGTATAGCCAAAATACAAGGCCTCTTTTTCAGTACTCCAACCCAACTATAATGTATTGGGACTAGGGGATGAAACATTTATATTAGGTTTGGACTTAATTTACATATCAGAATAGTCTACGTATTGAAGTGTTTATCGAACTGAAACACTTTTGCCCAAAACTTACTTGTTTCAAGTTTGCTTTGTAACCTTAGTGATGTCAATGTTCATTTTCATCTCATTTTTAGGACTTCTCAAAACTTTCATTATTTTATTGGTCTTCCAGTACAGTGTAACATTTTATGTAAGCTAGTCCAGATGCTCCAGTTTGTTCCTGCCTGCTTTCAAATTTGAAATTTGGAATATTGAAAAGTAACAGATGTTACATACAAAAGCTCATTGCAACTGTCATGATCTCGCATCCACCGATACGCAAACTCAATCACGACGAGGTCTTGTTCTTTACAACTGAACACTAACACCTTTATTGCATAACGCCATAACTCCAAAAGCACATGGTAGGCACTTACATATCCATACGCCAGAGAAAGGATCACTGTTTACTCATACATATGAATGGTATACATGGGCACAAAACAATGTAGTCCCAAAAATCATCACATTCCTCCCCCCTCATGAAGTCAGAAACCCGTTTCTGAAAAAGCATAAGAGCACTGGGAAAGAATAACACTCAATGTGTCGTCAATGGCAAAAGTCTGGAGCATGTAACATTATGGCTCAAATGATTTTTAGGGCTTTAATTTGCCCATGCACAAGACAAACCATCTGCATTACTGTTTGCAGTACCTTTACGATGAACAATGTCAAATGAGTACTCTTGAAGTATCAAACTCCATCGCAAAAGTCTCTGATTCTTATCTTTCATATGTAACAACCAACGTAATGGATGATGATCGGTTTGAACGATAAAATGCTTACCAAACAGGTAATGTCTCAATAATTGTATAGCCCAAACAATACTCAAACATTCCCGCTCTATGGTAGAATAGTTAATTTCTCTCTGAATGAGCTTGTGACTTAAGTAAGCAATAGGGTGCTCTTCGTTGTCATCATCAACTTGGCTAAGTACAGCGCCAATCCCTCTGTTACTCGCATCCACCTGGACGATGAAGGGCTTGTTGAAGTCAGGATTACTCAACACAGGATACGAAGTCAGTAACTTCTTCAGCTCTGTAAAAGCCTCTTCACACTCTGTGGTCCAGCTTACTCGTGTAGGTACACCTTTCTTGGTTAACTCTGTCAACGGACAAGCAATACTTGAAAAGTTGGGTATAAAACGCCTGTAGTATCCAACTAGGCCCAGGAACGCTCTGACATCAGTTTTCGTTACTGGTCTCGGAAAACTCTGTACCGCTTTAATTTTCTCTGGCTGGGGTTTCACTTTGCCACATCCTGTAATGTGTCCAACCACTGGAACTTCTGGAAATCCAACTTTACATTTGCTTGGTCGAATTGTCAGTCCCGCATCTCTGATTCTGACAAACAGCCACCTGAGGTGCTCAATATGCTCATTCCATGTTTGATTGGCAGTATTAACATCATCAAAGTATGAACTGGCAAACTCTTGACATCCATCAAGTACCATCTGCATCAACCTCATAAAGGTTGCGGGGGCCTTTTGCATACCAAAGGGCATCACAAGGAATTCATACTGGCCATATGGTGTGATGAATGCAGACTTGGCTCTGACATCTCTGTCCAAGGGTATCTGCCAATACCCTTTTTTTAGGTCGATACTGTTAATATAGTTGGCCATCCCTAACTTCTCAATCATCTCATCTGTACGCGGCATGGGAAATGGGTCAAACTCCATCACTTTGTTCAGTCCGCGATAGTCTATGCAAAAACGCCATGATTGGTCCTTTTTCTTGACAAGAATAATAGAAGCAGCGTACGGACTATGTGACTTCTGTATTATACCGGCCTTCAGCATCTTACTCAGTTCCACCTTCACTGTTTCCTTCAAAGACTCAGGAAGTCTGTAGGGTCTGAGCCGAACAGGTTGTTCTGTGGTTGTAGTAATACTATGCTCTATGAGTGGTGTGCGTCCAGGACAGTCAGTAAACAAATCACCGAACTCTTCTAACAACACTGTTGCTTCTGCCCTCTGTACATCTGTCAATCCACTGTATATCTCAACATCTTTCCATGTCTCCTCGAAAGACATCAAATGGCAACTATCCATTTCCACTGGCACAGACTCATCATAGTCTTCATCGGTTTTCCTCACAAGAAAGGCAGTCCCTTCTCTTGAAAACCACTTTTGCAACATGTTCACTTTCTTCTTCTTTCTCTTGTTTCCTAGCTCTACTTCATAGTCAACTGTAGAAATCCTCTTGGTTACTTTGTATGGTCCCTGCCATTGTGCTTGCAATTTGTTGGTGGACGATGGCAACAAAATCAGCACCTG
>LD371020.1:0-13194 GCA_001465055.1 Ptychodera flava
AACAAATTCAGATATTTATCCCCAAAACTTTAGCATTATTCGTTATTAGTACACAATATCTTGAATATTATAAACTAGTCAAAACGTTTACGGTTTAATTGAAAATATTCAATAAGAATATTTTGAATACACGTTTGGAGTTCATGATTCTATTCTGCATGCAAATACCTATCATTTGATATATCACTTGATAGTTGAAAAGTAAGTTTAGAGTACTTAACAATTGATTTTTGTAATTTTATATTGTATTCATGAAAATTAGGTACCTGTTTGCATTATGCAAATTAAATCATTACAGCCCTGTTTGTCAGCTGCATATCGTCTTTTTTCATGAGGCAGAGATAATAGGCTTTCAAATAACGTTTGATGTGGTTGTTTGATGCGGTTCTATGTGTTAAAATTATTAGAATATCGTTAATAAAAAGGGGAAAGTATATTGTTCTACATTAGTACGAAAAAATTTTAGTAAAATCATTTTAATATCTCTTTGGATATCCATTTTGTATTCTCCGTGCAAATACCTTTCATTTGATATATCACTCGATAGTTTAAAGTATGTTTATAGTAGTTAATACATTTCTAATTTTATATCGCATTTATGCAAATAGGGTACCCATGTAAATTATGCAAATTAAGGGCCACGTCCGTACTTGATAGCTCCACATTGTTAATTTTCTTGAAGTAGAGATAGTAAGCTTTTAAACAACGTATGATGATGCTGTAAGATTTGGCTTTTTGTATTAAATTTTTTTAAATATTGTTATTGAAAAGGGGAAAATATTTTTTCGATATAAATATGACAATATTTCAGTAAAATGAATTCAAATATATTTTTGGATGTCTTTTTAGTATTCTACATGCAAATACCTTTCATTTGATATATCACTCGATAGTTTAAAAGTATTTTTCGAGTAGTGAATTATAAATATCTAATATTAATCGCATTTATGCAAATTGGGTACCCGTGGGACTTATGCAAATTAGGGGCTACGGCCGTACTTGACAACTAAATGTTGTCTATTTTCTTCAAGTAGAGATAGTAAGCTTTCAAATGATGTATAATGTGGCTGTATGGTGTGGCTGTATGTGTTCAAATTTTTAAGATATTGTTATTCAAAAGGGTTAAACATTTTTTTCAGTATTAATATGAAAATATTTCAGTAAAACCATTTTAAATATCTTTTTGGATATTAATTTTGTATTCTACATGCAAATACCTTTCATTTGATATATCACTCAATAGTTTAAAAGTATGTTTAGAGTAGTTAACAATGAATTTCCTAATTTTATATCACATTTATGCAAATTGGGTACCCATGTAAATTATGCAAATTAGGGGGTTATGGCCCTACTTGGCAGCTCCACATCGTCAATTTTCTTGAAGTAGAGATAATAAGCTTTCAAATGATGTATGATGTGGCCGTATGTAAGGTGGGTACATTAAGTGTGAAAAATGGGTGTGTCTGCCGCTCGCCTAAAAGTGGTATGCCCTTTGACAGTGGTTGCCATTTTCCTTGTGCAAGTGTATGGAGGTTGGCTTCACTTGACGGGAATTCCACCATGTGCTTGGTAAATGACTGTAAACTTATTTGGAGCCATGGATTTTGTCAATGCTTACTGTTTAACGCATTAATCAACCCCAAGTTTAAAAAAGTACAAGTTTGCATCGCAGTCGGAATGGGCTCAGTGGACCAAGGAGGCTACAATTATTGCAGCTACTGTATATGGTGTGTGAGATGCAGAAAGTTTCAAATTACGTGACCTTGGTTGTTAGGGTGCAGCTCTAACATACAGTAACTGTCGAGGGGAAATCTGCACTGAAGAGTAATGAGAACAAAACTTTAATGCTTTCTTATGTAAAGATTTTATTTTTGATGAGGTTGTAGAAAAATTCCAAATGCAAAGAAGTTGTACGCAAATGCCAAAATCTACAGAAAAGACAAAAGTGTTCTCACATTTCTTCTGCTACATTTTAGATTTGATTGTAGTCCTTCATTCTAACACGATGTAGTTCATGTTTGAATCTACTTTTTACATCTTTGACTTCACTTCAATATGCATGTAACTCTTGGTTTAAAATACAAATTAATGGACCAGGTACAATTATTTGAAATTGAGGGCAAGCAATTTTTCCTTTTAGGCAAGTAAAATTTAAAACTCACTTATCCCATGGCCAGTAAGTTTGAAAAAAAATTCATCAAGGCCAGTGTGAAGGAATTGCAGTAATTTTTGAAAGGATGTACCGAACACTGCCTGTGATTTGCTGTGTCGTTATATCTATTCTTGTTCGTCTTATGAGCAGGGTGATAAGCTTCTTCCGTCAGTGTCTTGATGGAGCAAAAGAGGGAATGAAGCTGGAACACTGGACATATGTTTCCTCTTTTGAGGATAGTGATGGTTAAAGCAATTTTGTCGCTTGGTTGCCAGCAGATTTCCTTCCTATTCTTTCCTGGTAGCTCACTGGTTGCAAGTTTGCTTTGCAGTTGCTAGCAGATGTCTTTCATGGTAGCTTGCTGGTTGCAAGTTTGCCCGTCATGTCTGTCATGGTATCCTGTTGGTTGCAAGTTTGCCTGGCAAATATTTTCTATCTGATGTCTTTCCTCATAGCTCACTGTTTGCAAGTTTGCCTGACATTTGCAAGCACATGTCTTTCATGGTAGCTTGCTGATTGTAAGTTTTGCCTGGCAAATATTTGCTATCTGATGTCTTTCCTCATAGCTCACTGTTTGCAAGTTTGCCTGACATTTGCAAGCCCATGTCTTTCATGGTTGCTTGCTGATTGTAAGTTTGCCTGGCAAATATTTGCTATCTTATGTCTTTCCTCGTAGCTCACTGTTTGCAAGTTTGCCTGACATTTGCAAGCACATGTCTTTCATGGTAGCTTGCTGATTGCAGGCTTGTCTTGCATTTGCTAGCGGATATATTTTCTGTTAGCCCAGCTACAGCAAGTTTACTGAGCATTTGTTAACGGATGACACTAAACAGACCTTTCAGGAGTAAGTCTGTTTTGTTTTTCAGTCGTATAACATAAAAGTCCCCTTCATTCCCAAGATCTGTAATTTTGATTTTTAGATTACCAGACAAATATGTTTTTTCAATAATGCAGCTACTCTATAGTTCACTGTAAAGTAAATATATTGTATCAGTCATGAAGGTCAAAGAAGGTGAGTCCCACAGTTGTTGTGCTAAAAACAAAAGAAACTTAACTGGCTTAAAAGCCAGTGGTTATAATTTGCTTTTTGTTACCCTTTTGGTGACTGTAAATTAGCCCACTGAGAAGGCCCTTCAGGTCTGTCATTTCAAACAAAGCAGCTGATCCCAACATTCACCACATATTTTATATGACTCTTGAGATGCAAAAATGTCAACATCAACAAAAAAAACATTTTTTGTTGATATGTGACTTTACTCAAGCATTAAGACAACATTATCTGCCTGTATATTACACTGAGAATGTATCCTTTGTAAAATTTATTGAACTCATGAAAAATAGGGATAAGCATGTGATATTTGGCCTTGCCAAATATATTCACCATGGTATACACAAGAGAAAGTTGTCAGAGAGACCACAAGTGTAAGTGATATAAGTATTGTACGGCGAGTGTGTCTGTCTTTTTGTAGTTTTCTTTTTCGGTAGATTTGTAATTGTTACTGATAGTGTTTTAATCTTTGCCCCTTCAAAAGACTTATGTATTTCCTTTTATAGTTTGTGTAACGAAAGGCTGGTGGTCTATGTTATTGAAGCAATAAATAAAAAAAAAAAAAACATCAACAAAATGATTGAGAAAAGGTGGCATCACAGTCAGTGAAATTTGCCATTTTCACTAAAACCTATGCTGTACAGACTACATATAAGTTATTATGTAATGACAAATGCAATTTTGATAAAATCTTTGACAAAATTTACATGTGACTGTTCCATCACAAATGTTTCTTCTATACATGTGTGATAACTGATGTTTCCAGGTATGCTTAATAATATAATTATGTCTGTAGTTGTAATGTGGCTGCAGTTAATGGGTCAAACTCAGAATTAAAATTGACCACAGTTCAAATAGGACCACATGCACAAATGTAGATAGAATTATATGTATTCCTGTGCTTGCATTTGCCCACTATTTGTTTTTACCATGGCCATTTTCGATTTAACACTGTCATAGTCAGACTGTGACATTTTATTCGGGAGTAGGTGTATCGAGATACATTTTTGTGTCACAGATAAGTTGTACATGTTCCTCATTACTAGAAAATTAAAATGTATTATTAATTAAAGCGTCTTTCATTCTTGTAGGTTGGCAAACTGGTGAAGATAGCATCTGCAAAAAGCAATTTAAAACGTGTGACATTAGAACTTGGTGGCAAGAGTCCAAATATTGTATTTGCAGACACAGAGGATCGTAAGTGATGCTTCTGTAACATCTGTTGCTTTACTTTCTGATAGTTTATGTATGTTATATGACTGTATGTTGGTGTACCGGTATATTCTCAACTGCTTTACCACTCTTCATCAAGAAACAAATATCTGCTCACTTCTTACCTTTGAACACCAAACTCGGCCAATACATCAACAATGGTTGCAATGTAAATTCATAGATATCTAATGCTAGATTTCATAGATAAAAGTTTAGTTCCTATTTCAAAAGTTTTGAAAGATTCATGTCCTCTGTGGTCTAAAACATCACTGGCTCCAGTCTCATGGCTTTCTCGGCAGTAGTTACTGGTTGGCCCAGTAACTGGTGTACATTGCAAACACCCTCTCGTGTTACCAGCGATCTGGATGTTTGTTGACTTAAGCATCTATGTATTAAGTAAATGATTGACAGGGACCTCGGACTCACAAAGTGACCCATTTTATTACATGAAATAATTTTGATTTCCAGCCAATAGTTCTAAAAGTTTATAAGGGAGGTTTTCTTGTCTTGGTATGATCTGGAATAAACATAACCATGCAGAAAATGATCAAGAAATTAGGCCAGCACCGACAAAACACTCATACTACACAATGTAGTTGTATAGTAGGCCTCAATCACGGCCCGTGCCTCCACTTACCATGACAATGTTTGTTTTCAGTGCCACTCAATCAAGTTGACAATGTACCAGATTAGGAAAAGATAAGTTAGAAAGTTGCAACATTGAAGATTCTTGAAATAAGTTTGGTAATCAGTGTAATATAGAACAACGGCAGATAATTCAATGATTGCAACACGGTGCCTCCACAAACTCTCAGGGAACTCTGCCTGCTGTTATGCCTGACGTCATTATGAATAATTTATAGCAACCCAAACATTGCAAGGTTCACAAGTCTATGGGCCGGCCAACATGTTCAACCCACAATCTGTGCAACAGCTACCACTAACAAGAGAGTGTTGAACTCTCAAAATGTCAAAATCAGAGCATGTACAGGTGCTAGACAGATAACGATTTCATCTCCCATTTTGCCAAATGTATATATAGCAATGAGAGGATTTAGTCCAAAGGGACTGTCATCCATGCAGTATTTATTGTGTGTATGAATTTCCGTCAATTTCAAAAAGACTGCATGAATCACCTTAACATTTTCTGTGAAGATGCTTAAAATGGGATACAGTTCTTATTCATTTCAAATGATTACATTGGTCCAAGAAAGTTTGCAAATTAATTTCAAAAATGTGAAAATAGTCCAAGTCCAAAACATACAAACTATGGGTCCAGCTTCCTACATGTATTTTGCATCCAGTTACCTTCAATAAGGCTTGATGATATTTGTTGATTGCAAATGATATATTACTTTAATTTCAATTAGATGCAGTTTTCATGTTTTTCCAGAATTTTCAGCAAAATCACCTTACATTTATTCAACAGTCTGCTACGAAAGTCAGTTTGCAAATTCCTAGGGATGTTACCACATTGATTTATTGAATTTGTGATGTAAAATGAGCAATATTTTGATTTTTTAGGGTACTTTTGCAAGTTTCAGTCAAAAATTTGTTGTTGACAATAAGTAACTGTGACATTTGGTCCTTGCAGTGATCTTACTAAATATAACAAAATGAAACAAATGAGCAATGTTTTATTGTTTATGATATTTTGGTACTCTAAAGAAAAATATCAGAAACAAAAAAACTCTCAGCTTTTCCTATGCCAAATATGAGTGTTTGAATGGTTGATTTCAGAAGTATATTTTGCATTTTTTCAATCTGTGCCAATTTTTGCAACCATACTTCCTTTAAGGAGTTGATCTGGCCGTGACCTTGTCATCGATATCATTCAGTATAGTGTCGACACTAATCATCCTTTATTTTTCCTCTTTGATATCAGTGGATACGGCTGTTTTGATGGGCCACGAGGCTTTGTTCTTTAACATGGGTCAGTGTTGTTGTGCTGGATCTCGCACATTTGTCCAAGAGGAAATCTATGATGAATTTGTGAAACGCAGTATAGAAAGAGCCATGAACAGAACTGTGGACAACCCCCTGGCCAATACCAATGCTGAATCTGGTCCTCAGGTAAGCCTGAGACAATTTAATTTCCTTTCCATCTGATACTGTCTGAAATGCTACAGTTTTCATTTGACATTTTGAAGTTTTGAAGTTTTGCTACTGAATGGTTATTAGTAAGTACTGTCCATGTCTGGATTCTAGGTTTGTAATAGCCCCCTAAGGGAATAAAAACCCTAAATATGATATGCACAGATGAATGGAAAGACAGTTGTGCTTATGGTAGTATGCACCTCGGAAGTGAAAGACTTAAACTTTTGCTCAAACTTTCCTCAATGAAACTTTCAACCATTCTCTCACCAAATCAAGAATAAAAATCGTGGCTTACTGTGCAAATTTTGATACTAGAGAAACAAATTTTCTAACTTTTACTGCTAGTTTAAATTCAAAATAGGCCTCCATCCCTGTGCAAACCCTTAGATGGGGAAAAATAAAAATTTAATTATCAGAAAAGTAAGATGGTAAATATCTTTCTCACTCTAAGACTTCTAAAATGAGCCCCCCCCCCCCCACAAGTGGTACATGAGGAAAGAATTATGAAAATTTGAGAATCCTAATATCTGTCCCAGAGGCACATGCTACCTTATGAAAATGTGCAAAATATGCCTGCTGATTTCCAGTGGCAGTAAAGATTGTTTCTGATGAGATGTAATGCTTATGGTTCTACAATCATTAAGTATTACATCTCATCTGTACTTCCACTGGACTTGAATAGATGGCGATTACTGATGTGCTGTATAAGCTTTTCATAGTTGCGTCTTACAGATAGTGTACTAGATGCTTTGTGAGTCGCAACATAAAGACTAGTAGACTCAGTAAAATTTCTACTTATACTGATATATGGTACTGTGTTTGTTTCAGGATAACCAATATAAGTCTACCCTTATCCAGAGATGAACACCCCCACTTAAAACTTTTCTAATGGTGGGCCCACCCTTTTCAATGCTAATTATTATGAAATATTTAAAAAGATTCATTAACTGGGGATGCTCTCTCTCTCCCTTACAGATTAGCCAAGTACAATTTGACAAAATCATGGATTTAATTGAAAGTGGAAAAAAAGAAGGTGCAGAACTGGGATGTGGAGGCAGTCGTTATGGAGACAAAGGATACTTCATCCAACCGACTGTCTTTTTTAATGTGAAAGATGAAATGAGAATTGCCAAAGAGGAGGTAAAGGAATACACTGAATGTAGTGAAATAGCAAGGATGTAGGGGAAAAACTGCTCCCTCTTAACAACTTATTCTGCTGAAATGCTAAGAAACTGAACTGCACACTCATTGTCATTGTTCAAAAGGGGATAAGATAGCTTTGTATGTAAAATCCATCACCCAACTCAGTGTTCTCATTTCTTGTCAAAACACTGCGAGGTTTTCAGTCAAAATTACTCTATCAATGGCGCCTTTTAAGGAAATTTATTTTAAGTACTGTTAGGGTTGCGATATTTTAAGTTTTCTTTAATTTTAAAGGGAGACATGCATCAGTACTGCTGTCTTGAAATCTGGTTTGCCAGCACAAAAAAAACCTTGACACATCTTTACGTTTGTCTGTATATGCCTGTCTGAGCAGTGGGCAAAGTTGGTACAGCATGCGTTCTGCATAAATGTATCAATTCTGGTCAAAGTAGATGCACCATGTCACCTCATTTTCCTATATTTTCAGTCAGGTTACAAACAAATGGCTTTTGTATTCTCTTGATAACTCAAATACAGAAAAACTGAAAATGAAAAGATTTACATCAAAGATTGGAGATCATTTACTCATTTGATACATATAGTAATGATGACATTTATATTGAAATACATGAAAGTTCCTTCTTCAGAATTCAGCAATGTCAGACAGACTCTATGTTTATTACAGATATTTGGTCCAGTTCAGTGCATTTTTAAATTCAAAAGCATAGAAGAGGTTATCGAGAGAGCTAATAATACTCACTATGGCCTTGCAGCGGCAGTCTTCACAAAAGATATTGATAAAGCTCTCACCATTTCCAATGCTCTACAGGCCGGAACTGTATGGTAAGTGTGGTTGTATTACAGATTTACAAGCCTTCACAACGAGTATTTTCCAAGCTGAATGAAGAAAAATATTAGGGAATAATATACTTATCACATGCACAAGCCAAGAATTCGTTATTTTTTGCAAAATAAAAGAAGTTTTCCATGACGATACCGCGTTTAAACTTTTGAACTACTTTAGGAATAATATCAGTACGCCGTGCGCAAGTTGTCAATCATTTCCAGTTGTCCGTTGCGTGCATGAGCGAGGAACACGGCATTCACATTCATTAGTGTATGGAGCAAATGCCAGAGGACCTCTCGGTCTACACGTACCTTCCGCAAAGTTATACTCTATTTCAAAGATAGCATAGGCCTAGAAATTTATCACAGACGAAGATACGCTATTTTTCGGGAACAAATATCAACTGAATCTCGACAGCGCGAACACTGTAAATGTCTGACCCTGTTTGCAGTGCTTACGGAACCCACGGTAACGCGACCAGCTTTGAATTCATTCTTTCTGCAAATTATTCATTCCTTCGGAATATACAGGCGGTACACTCTTGTGTTTAGATTGTTCGGATTATTAATGTTGTAGTCTGTGAAAATATCGATTTCATTACATGACTTTTGGAGGCACGGACATCGCACTTGACCCCCTTGTTGCAGTTGAAACTATATGTCTAACGTGGTCTAGTCTAGCTATGAAAGTACACAGTACAGTGCATTGAAAGTTCAGGCGTCGGCGGGGTCCATACGACTACGAACCCCCATGCATATCGGCAACTAAACTAAAACACGAGGTCTCAAAAATTTGCCTAGTTGATGTATTGTCAGACTCTAATAATCATGACTAATGTTTGTGATATTTTCACGTCAGACACATTTTAATTGTGGGAGAAATATCGGCCGCCATGTTGTTTGTTTACATTTACGAGCACTCCGAAGACCGATGCAAAAAAAGGTCCGACACACCAAAATTGATGACGTAGACGCGGGTTGTTGTGACGTAGAACGACCAGAGAATAAATCCCGTATTTTTGTTCGGAGACAACAAACTTGGCTTGTGCATGCAATAAAGCTTATATGTACTTGCTTCTGTAACCTGTGTCTGTCATAGGACAGTATGCTTATGTATCAGTGGATGGCAGCATCTAATACCAGGTACTGTCAGCAATACAGAGTCCAATGACAAAGATATAAATGGATATAGACCTTACAGCAAAGGGAAAACTTGATATGATCTGATAATATTTTTGAGGAATGTATCTCATGAAGAGGTTAAGTCAAAGACTATTTGAAAGAAGAACTGAAGACTGCCAGTAATTTAAAATGTCTGATTTTATAAATATAATGCTGGTAAAATATAGGTGCTGCAATGTAAAAGTTTAATTTCTGTTCTTAGCTGAGTGTGTTTGGGCTTGATGGCGTATTGCACACAATCATGTTACCCAATCTAAGTACAGAGCATTCTAAAAACACTGTAAACTGTTTTGTAAAATTTAAATTTTTAACTTTTAAAAAGTGTATACCAAGAGGTCTGATATACATTTCCGTGCTTTGTCACCCCGTATGTATCTGTTGCGTTTTTACCGTACATGTAGGCATTTGTAATCTGTGTACTGTAATTCCCTGGACTGCCTTGCTTTTTTTTTAGTTGTATTCTGTTGTTACTGCTATTAGCCCTCACTATAGGTACATGTTTGCATATTAAAATCCCAAGCACTCTTTCATTCAGCACCAATCTTCATCACACATTATTTTGTCTTCCGCTGCTCTTGTCTCTGGAACTTCGCTTTTGCTTGCAAATGCTTTCTAGTTAACCATGTTTTGGTAAATTATATCTAAGTATGCTTTATAATATTCATAGAATGATTATATCATTATGTTTTGTTTAGGGTGAACACTTACAATACTTGTGGAGCTAGCACACCATTTGGTGGCTACAAAATGTCTGGAAATGGTAGAGAACTGTAAGTATTATGGAAAATAGTAATACTTTCAATGCTCATATGTTAACTCCATATACAGTGCATTTCACTGTGGTGCCACAAGTCAGAGAATGAGATGGACACATTGCATGTGCCAAACAAATGGCTAGCTTGGGGTATCACAACACATTTCTCAGTCACCAACTCATAATTAATTACAGTAAACTGCATGGGGCAGCCGCTGTCTAGACTGAGAGATAAACAGTTGACTAGACTTGATCTACAATGTGACTGTTTGTACAATGTCAGCTGAGAGTTGAAGAGCTGAAGAAGTTTTCTCAGCTGAAACAAAATCAAAAACCATACATTTTCATTGTTTAAGCTTTCAACTTAAAACTGTAAAACCAGCTACATTGTAGATAAAGTGTAATCAACTGATCAGCTCTCTGTCTAGAAAGAGCTGCCACATGCTGGTTTACTGTAATTAATGAGTCAGTGACTTTTAAATGTGTCTGTTAGGCACGAACTAATTGTTTGTTCTGTAGATGGAATGTGTCTGCTTCATACACTGAGTTGTGGCACCGAAGTGAAATGCACTGTATTTTAATTTGCAGTTTTTAATATACAGAAGGTTTTCTAGTATTGTTTGAGTATGAACAACAATTGAAATATGTATTGAAAGTAGATAGCTACATCTTGTTGGCAGTAGGTCTTGCCTTAATCTTGTTATTAGGGTGTGTTTGTTTTGAGTATACTTTATGACATGATAGAGGAGAAAGTGGTTGAAATGATAAATGGGAATATACATAATGCAGATAAATAGTAGATGGAAAATCAGACAAAATGTTTATGAAATCAGATATCATGAAGGCAAAATGATAACAATCAGATAGCAAAACGGTGAATGTGAAGTATGTAAAATGTTTTAAACCTTTCACCATCGTCGATTAGTTCAGTCCCATTGTTCAGTCCCATTGTTAAGTATGGCAATGCTTGAGCTATGTACAGAGAAAGGGTGTACAAAGGTTAGAAAAGTATTAATAAAAGTGTACTAGTTGTATTTACTTTTCATGGGTATGGGACAAAAGGTGATGTGGATTACTTTTGCCAACAGTTCACAACTATGTATTCACAACCATCGTGTATGCTAAACTGACAAGCCTGTATATGACAAAGAGACTATATCTTAATATTCTGCAGAAGGAACGTTAGTGAAAAGTAATCCATTCTCTTGACTCAGACCATGCTACCATCCCACTGTTACGTACTTGCACTAGATCATTTCTCTCATAGATGTAAGCCAAATTCAAGCTCCTTTATCTCGCACATGATACCCCATAGTGAAAAGGCCAGTAGCTGTAACTTTTGATATCAACTACAGTGTCTTGTTCTTCTCCCAAAAACATATTAAGATAACAGTACACTCTATCTACAGTGTGTTGTTCTTCTCCCCAAAACATATTAAGATAACGGTACACTCTATTCAGCTCGTCAACTCAGTCCGTACATGTATAGACTGCATTGTTATTGTTGACATGTGAATTCTGGTCCAGACTAGAATTCAAATGTAAACAATAACAGTGAAATTTTTGACTGTTGACAAGTAAATAGTAGGTGTTTTTGAAATATTTTGGGAAGTAGAACAAGAACTTGCGGGTGACTTGCAACCCAAAGATAGTGAGAAAATCGTTATAAGTTTTACAGCTATTTAGCCTGCTTTAAAGGCACAATAGCTGTATCTTTTTGAATTTTTTTCGATATGCTGGTTTTAAATACAAAACAAGGTGTGTAAATATGCTTACCGAACTATGACTGAAGGGAGTTTTTTGACAGCGAGCGGCAAACCTACACTTAAGATTTCAACAAATAAATCTTTTTTGTTTGGGCAAACGAAAAATCTATAAACGTCATCAACCGATTTGAATCGGCAACGATATGAGCATGCGTACTTGATACTTCACAAACCAATATGGCGTCGCCCATGCAAAAGCGTCGCACGTACACGTCGCGGACGCCCGATTTTTACTTATTCAGCGAAGAAGAGACGGGTACAGATGCAATACATGCTAACTACTCGCCATAAAGTTTATATTTGGCGCTACATCAAACAATGGAACGAGCTCCTCGGGGACACCGGACTTTCAAACCCCAATTTGGCAGGTCTGGTAAGTCACTGTACCGCCCTTGCTGCGAATCCGTAGCCTCGAGGTTTTGCCTGGGTATTTGGGTCGGACGGCAAATTTGCCGTCCAACCCAAATACCCTGGCAAAACCTTGAGCTACTGTACTGCAGCTAATCGCTATCGACGACGAGGGATTAGAGATTGCTGCCAGATAAATGATGTTACCGACATGTATTTGTTTAGCTTGGCATCGTAATTAGCCTAGAATCTATTTGTCCGCTTGCCTCCGTACCTCCGACCATGGATGTAAAAAATAGACATCCATGCTCCGACCCTCCCGGTCGGAGGTACGGAGGGTACCTCCGACCCTCTCGGTCGGAGGTACGGAGGCAAGCGGACGAATAGATTCTAGGCTACGTAATATCAGCTCTGTGTGCTTACTTTGCCGATGTCCTCGACGATTTGCCAATAGATTCGATCTTATTCAGACGGGTTTGCCCAGTCGCTAGTCGCTCAAAGAGTGTTGGTCTTTTTTACAAACATGGTGTCCGTGAAAATGAAGACGATTTCTTTCGATGGCCCTTTGAACTGTAAACTCTGACAGAATTTCCCACGTCAGCGAAAATATTGTGTGGCAATGTTATCTGATTGTCTGTGATCAGTT
>LD371030.1:5114-24876 GCA_001465055.1 Ptychodera flava
AAATGTTGATAATTTGAAACTTCAAAACCCCAATTTTCATTTTCGATGTGTTTAAAAAACTGAATGTAAATATTTCGTGATAATTAGTTACCTTTGATAGACGACATAACCATATTTCGACGTGTTTGGCGCTTACCTACCGGACATATGGGCTGTCTCGATTGCTTTCGGCACCTTTTATCGTATGGTCTGGCTAACTTCACCAAATTTGTATACCCGAAATAGCTTCTACTAAACAAACTATCCAAAACGGGACAGCAGTATCACTTCACTTAATATGAGGTCACACAACTTGTTAAACGCTATTATTACGGAGCGAAGTGAGTCCGACGAACAGCATGTGATTGAATGTCCAAAAACTGAGGTCGTCTGAAAAGTGCACACTGAGAGTACTGTACTGCAGCTACAACATGCAATTCATTGAATCAAAATACTAAGGCGCGGGATTGCTCCACTTTTTATGAAATTAATTCAACCGTGAAAAGTTCAAACCGAGACTGATACTGTCTTATTTCATACAAAGAAATGAAACGTAGCCTCATCGTACTTTAAAATCTGTCCCGAGCATTCCATGGCTTTCAATGCACTCGCGCTTTGTCCTTCAGAGTCAGAATCTGACTCTGATTTGGAACCACTCGTGCTGGATGCCTGTGGTTGCCCCTGCGCCTTCACGCTACTTCCCCTCGAAATCACTTTCTGAATTCTGGTAAGCCATAGACCCTCGAAGGTCCTCGCTGGAAGCAACTGCAGCTGGACGCCGGTGTGGCTTCCTTGCCAGTGTTTACTGGGCGTCTGTGAGCACTGTTTATATAGCTGACTTTGTTTGTGGTCTAATTTATGCAAGGACCGCTAAATACACTTTCGTGACAATAGCCTTGGACAAATGACGTCAATTTTACCTGTTGGTCAATATGCAAATATCGTTGCCTGGCTCGGGTGCGAAGAGAACCCCTGATCACCAGTCATGAAAAAGGAGTCAAATTTCGCCCTTCGCGCACATCTTTTCGAACGGACACAATATGCAATCCATAGACAGGTCCCCTAGCTGCGTTTTTGGAGGGAAAAAAATAAAAACTTTGGAAATCATGTCATAGGCCCTTTAAAGGTATGAAAAACTTTGATGACCCTTCCCGTGAACTTCTAAAGGGCGAAAAAAGTCGCCACCTCCATGTTTTACCTTCTGATAACCATCTTCAACGCACAACTCTTATGGTAAAAATCGATTCTAAGACAGAGTGATTTTAACAGTCACTGTTTAGGGTGTGATACAGACTCAAAAATTGGTTAAATAGCCAAGCTAATCATGTACAATCTATGGATACGGATACATTTTCGTTTCTTACTGTTAAATGTCCAGTTAAAGCAAACCTAAAATCTTCTTGTGATATTCATAATCATTGTATTTGAGATGCAAATGAATAAGAAGGTTAAACAAAGATTAGGTTTATGTCAAAGTCAACCTAAAAATATTAGTGTCAAGTTAAAGCATATTAGGAACAACACTGTTTATCTTGTGACCCATTTGCTCAAATACATCACTTCTTAAGTTTTGTTCTAGGTTACATAGGTATCATCGGGATAGACAAAGTTCACCGATAAAAAGAGGTACACGATAATCTAAAAGTTGTTAATAACTCAAATGCCTCTGAGGTCGCTGCTCTGATATCGATATTAAGCCTTAAAACAGACAGTCATTTAGCATATTGTTTTACCATGCTGTCTATAGACAGAAGAGCAGAAGAGCGTAAAAACTTGTGAGTTAAACACTGTTGCTGATACATTACCAAGAAATGCAATTTCTTGCTGTATTCAGCAATGAATCGTGTACGTAAAATTCTATCACGTGGCCTGAGGCGGTCGCAATCACAGAGGTATTTCTAGTCATAAATATCTCATAACGCTATCACTATTGCCACATTATTGTCAGCGATTGAAACGTTTTGACATGGAATTCGCGATAACTGTGCAAAATATAATGATTTTATTAACGGTAACAGACTAATTGAGGTAATTATGTTGTCGGAATTATGTTGCTACACATGTTGATCTGATAGATATCTAATTATCACATGAAGCATTGAGCAGTGTCAAGTTAATAAACACCTTATTGGTATATAAATGAAGTTTTGTATTGTGCAAAAGTTGATGAAACCTCCAACAGATATTGATCCCACATACATCTCATCGTTCTGTGAAGCAATAAGCAATGTCAAGTTCAGTAGTGGCTCTTTCCATATATTATAAGCCATACTGAAAACACGACAGCATTTTCAGTTCATATCTGGCTTGCTTCACATTTTGCACTGCCATGATAATACTTTGTCTTTTTATAGATGGGTAATCGTATCTTAATACGGGCAAACAGTCTTTCACACGCTCGCAATCTCATGTCCGTAAGGGTGTGAGGCAAGGGCTTCCTTCACTCAGAACGTACACCCAGCGCGCTACGCACGAGAGAACATTGTAAGCTTAGTGTTTAGTTTGCTATAGTGACATGGTCTTTTTAGGAGATCACCAACGGTCACATGTCGCGTACGGCCGATCGCCTCGCAGATCGATTAAATTAAAATAACTGAAATTAAAATGACTTGTCAGGCTATCTGATTAGGTGTACTATGCTTTCGTGCCAAATATGGGAAATACACGTTACAAGAAGGATGACAGTCGATGTCACATTCTCATTCATCGGGAAACATTTGTGCGGCAGGAAGCTTCCCGTCTCAATCAATCGTGAACGGTGAAGATGGCGATTCAAAATGGCGACCCGACAATGCGGCGACAAGGTTTCTTTGTTTTTCTTCATCAAAACATGTACAAAATAGGCCTAACACATCACTTTTTTGCAGGATTCGTTTGCTCTGAAAGTGCACGGGAACATGGGTCGATTGCACTATTTGTCTCGTGCTCCAAGGAAATGATAGTTCTGTCAAAGGTTGACGTCCAACACAGCCACACTCAGAGTGAAAGTTTTCGGAAAGGGTAGCGAATTTCGCCCAAAGCCGTTTCATTAATGACGAGCACTACGAATTCTTATTACCATACCTTTTGTGTTAGTCAAACTGTTAACACGACGGAAGTGGTATTTAGGAGGTCAAGTTGCAAAATTGTTGAGCCCGTGTTGAGTGCGTAGTAATAGGACTGCTATCGCAGTAATCGGACGTCGTATTTAGAAAGTGAGTAGGAGCTATAAAATGTTGATAATTTGAAACTTCAAAACCCCAATTTTCATTTTCGATGTGTTTAAAAAACTGAAGGGTAATATTTCGTGATAATTAGTTACGGTTAATAGACGACATAACCATATTTCGACGTGCATTGAATCGAAATACTCAGACGCGGGATTGCTCCACTTTTTATAAAATAAATTCAACCGTGAAAAGTTCAAATTGAGACTGATACTGTCTTATTTCATACAAAGAAATGACACGTAGCCTCATCGTACTTTCAAATCTGTCCCGAGCATTCTATTGCTTTGTCCACTCGCGCTTTGTCCTTCAGAGTCAGAATCTGACTCTGATTGGGAACCACTCGTCCCGGATGCATGGGGTTGCCTATGCTCCTTTAAGCTAATTCCCCTCGAAATCACTATCTGAATTCTGGTCAACACTGTCCTCAGTGAAAGCAACTTGGTAAGTCCCTGCAGCTGGACCGCCGGTGTCTTCCTTGCCAGTGTTTACTGGGCGTGTGTAAGCACTGTTTACATAGCTGACTTTGTTTGTGGTCTAATTTATGTAAGGGCGCTGAATACACTTTCGTGACAATAACGTGGTACAAATGACGTAAATTGTACCTGTTAGTCATTATGCAAATACCGCTGCCTGGCTCGGGTGCGAAGAGGCCCCCTGATCACCAGGCATGAAAAAGGAGTGAATTTCGCCCTTCGCGCATATCTTTCTGAACTGACACAATATGCAATCCATAGACAGGACCCCTAGCTGAGTTTTTGAAGAGAAAAAAATCTTTGGCAATCATGTCATAGGCCCTTTAAATCGATCACAAATGAGTATATAAATCCCTATTTTTCTAGGATAGTTAAACACATGATTGTCACGTGACCAGGAGCTTACTCCTGGCTTAGGACTACATTCTATTCTTGAGTAGTTACGCTTCTAGATTTAAGCTCACGTATTCACACACGAGAGCTAATGTCGTAGCGCTTTCTGTCTATCTGTCCGTGTTTCTGAAGGGATTCAAGTCAGATTTTGTAGACAGGTATTATATGCTAATTGCAAGAAATGATTAGATATCGGTTAGTCATGCTTGCATACTAGTGAAGTTATGAACTATCAACTGTTCATGTAATGGTTTCCTATGGAGACAGTAATGACACTGTCGACATATACTCAGAAATTCTGCACAAAATTTCATGAAACCTTTCACAGATGACAATCTCAGAACATTATAATGATACTGCTAGTGTCCTGTAAATTATCTTCTCATTTGCATATCTAATTAACTTTTCTAACTAGTGATATAACTCTGAAAATCTCACACAAAATGTGATTATTACCGACTATAGATATTTATCCGATATATAGATATCTAACTTCACTGAGAAGCATTAGGCAGTGTCAAGTTAATAAATAGCTTATTTGCATATTCAGTGAAGATTTGTAATAAGTCATATAACTTCCGAATGAGTGCACCAAATTTCATGAAATCTGGTGCAAATACTGATCCGACAGGTATCTGACTGTGTTGTAAAGCATTTGGTAGTGTGAAGTGAATCGAGGTTTCATGTGCATATTTAATTCACTTTGTTATTAGTGATATGACTCCGCAATTATAGCACCAATTATCGTGAAACCTGCTACAGATATTGACAAAATAAATATCTAGTTCTTGCGTGAAGCACTGAGCAGTGTCAGGTTGACTAAGGGTTCATTTGCATATGAATGGACTTTGTAATTAGTGAAAATATTCATAAAGTACATCATTTAATTTGATGAAACGTGGTACAGATTTTGATTTGATAGCTATCTTATTGTCCAAAGAAGCATTGAGCGGTGTCAAGTTATATTAATGAAGTTATGAAATATCACTTTTCACAAATGGTTTCTAATTGAGACAGTAATGACAATTAGGACGTATATCAGGAAAATACTGAACAATATGAAACTTTTCACCGATAACAATATCAGAACATTATAATGATACTGTGAGAGTCACTTGCTCCAAATATTGATTTGATGGCTATCTTATTGTGACAGATTTTCAATAATTGCGATTGTATATGATTGTCTGAAATGAGGTCAAATTGTATTTGCTACACATTTTTGAAAATAATCTTTTGGTAATATACAATGTCTAAACATTGAGAAATCAACAATTGCCAACCTACCTACCTGCCTACATAGTTTATACATACATACACATACAAACATACAAACATACATACATACATACATACATACATACATACATACACAGGCAGGCTGATAGAAGAAAAACACGCTAAGACAAAAATTTAGACTGACAGAGACAAAAACATCAATAAATATTTCAATATGAAGTAGAGACTATTCAACTGTTTGTGAATGAAGTTACAAAATACTTCAAAAAATTAACGTCTCTCATTAAATGAATTAGATCATCAGAAGAAAAAATGGACCAACTTTATATCCGCGCAGACAATCCTATGCTCTTCTGGAATATCGTACAATTCGTAGTACAACAATCTGGCAGTTTTGTTGCACTGGTCATCGCATATAAGTGTATAAAAATATTTATGTCACCTACGTTGCGGTGAATCATTTCATGTTTGAGACATCTTCTGCAAAAGAGTTTGAGATGTCACTTATGACATTCGGGTATTTTTACTATTTTGATCAGAAACTCCTGTGTCGTGTGGCGAAGGGAACTTTCGGTGTAATGACGGAGTATGCATTCACAAAACGTATTTTTGTGATGAAATCAGTGACTGTTCCGATAACTCAGACGAGAATGACTGCCGTAAGTATTTTGATAGTCAAAATGGCATATTGTTCAGACATCAAGTTCAATAACATCATTAGATGTCATATTTATAGCATTCCAATGATGCAATAAAAATGCATTTCACTAGAGAGTTAGAAATGCTTTTCAGTTAATGAAAACGTCAAAAAATACCAAAATGCCACTAGACAATCATACCAACGGATCCATCCAGCAAATCTTTACAGGAAAACACATAATGTGCAAATGGTGTAACACCAAACAGAATGAATAACATTAAGCCATATTTTTTTTCTTTCAGTCATGCATAATGACTGTCCAATTAATTCGTTTCGCTGCAAGAATGACAAATGCATATCGACGACATTTTATTGCGATTTTATCGACCACTGCGGTGATAATAGTGATGAAGAGAGCTGTGGTAAGTGTATTTATTGTATTGTTGTCAGTGTAATCTTTTTGAGTGACCCAAGAATACAGTCATATATCTTTTCCTTTTCTATTACAGCAGTTCTAGACTATCCCGTCGACCAACTTAGAGAGTTCATGGCGAGAAACGTGAGAAAATTACCCTCAGAAGAAAACAAATTATCAAAATCATTAAAGTAATAAAGGAATAGTACAAACATTTGCAACCTTTGCTTTAAAACTCTCTAACCAAAAATTAGCCCGTTTGCCATACCTACAAGATGAAGAAAATAATTTAAATGCCATGAACACATGCACAAATGCTGACATATTTGCTATTGCATAATATTATAACACAAGATTTGAATAGCAATTACTCTGCAAAACACAAGGTATAGTGGCTATCGTTATGTGTCGGTACGTCTTCGGATAATATTGATTAAACTGATTCTTAATGTCTTTTGATTTTTTGTAAAAAAGTTCACCAAGACTGTACAACGAGTCAATTTAAATGTGGTAACGACCAGTGTATAGAGAAATTTAAACGGTGCAATCTTATTCCAGACTGTTTGAACGGGCAGGATGAAGAATGTGGTAAATATTCTTGAACAATCGAAATTGTTTGACTGACGTCTTTGCTAGTTCTTTGATTACCGATCTAAATCTACCGACAAACACTTTAAACATATCCTCTCAACCTATTTTCAACGTTAAACATTTTATCAAACTACGTTGTACATATTTTATCTTCTCTACAGCACAGATCCACTTTTTGGTCTTTTGAAACTGCCCGTGTCTATTTTAAACCAGTTTAACTTTTTTCGACACCATGTCAAATGAAGCTAACCTCTTTAGTCTGCTGTGACATAAATCTTCGGAATAGGAGTATTGTAAGCAGTAACGTTAATGTAGGCTTTTGTTTGCAAATCGAATTTTTAGACGAGTGTGGTGAGTTTGAATGTAACTTCGGACATTGTATCCCATGGAGTGCAAAGTTCGATGGAGAGGTTGACTGTGGAGGAGGTGACACAGAAGATGAAACAATCGATGCCAAAAGCAACAATATCAACAGTCAAACATGTCCGCCCGAGAGCATAAAATGCGATAATGCCCATTGCTCTGATGGAAAGTGGGAGTGTGTCTATGATATTGATGAGTATGGGTATCCACAAGGATGTCGAGATGCTTCTCATCTCAGGAATTGCTGTAAGATTGATTTTTAATTATTGCAACATTGAGCTCAGTGGCAGTTATTTCGACTTAAAATGATTGAAACACCATGACCTACAATAAGTTTTGTTAAACGTAAGTGTATCCGATGTCTGTCAATATATGCAACAAATTACGCTTCTGATGAGCTGTTCAAGTAGTTGCCGAATCATATAACAATCATTCACGTTTTCATCAACTATCCATACAAAGCGATAAGTATTGAAATGACTGATGTGGAATTGCTCTTTCTTTGAAAGCACTCTTCAATTGTCCAGATGACAAGTATAAATGTCATGACGCTTACTGCATACCACTACATCGTCGATGTGATGGGGTGTTTGATTGCCCATACGGATCAGATGAGCAAGGATGTGGTAAACATTTTAGGATACAAATTCCACACAAGCACAATTAATATCAAATGGACATGCACATATCCCATACTCAGGATCATGCAGGGACACTCACCTCTGGAGAAACAAATACTTGTAACCTGTGCAATAGATAGCAAAAATTGTAGTGTATCTCCCTTCGTAGACACCCTCAAAGTATAGTTTCAATTGTACAATCTCAGTGTCGAACAAAGCCATCCAGGCAACGTCGGTCCCTATATCAATATTGTGCTCATTTCTTCAGCACACTGCCATATAATCACTCGTTTATTATATATCATCCGAGTGTAAAAAAAAACGTTGCTTAAATACATACTGCGGGGTCTTCGATCGGGGTCCGAACCCACAACATACGGTATCCAGTCACCTTGCGGAGAAGAAACAGACAGAACCGCTCGGCCATAAGAAATTGAATTAGAATATGTGATCCATAATGCTCGACCCCTTGATTTATTTATGCATGAAGTTGAAACATTTATGATGTGCCGGCATAAACGTTTTTTTCTCTAAAGACGACCATTTTTATTCTAGAAATCTACAACTGCACAGGAAGCTACCAATGTCATGGGATGAAAAACTGCATTTCATTGTCACAGCGCTGTGACAACATTAAACACTGCCCATACGGGGATGACGAACTCTTGTGTGGTAAGTTAATCAAATTTGGGTAGTATATATTCAAATACAAGTGAATAAGATGCATATAAAAAACAATGAGTATTTAACGGAATTCTTTATAAATATATCGATTTCTGACATCTTTTGAAATATCTCAGTTCAATAAAGATAATCTGAGTTATCTTACATATATCACGCCACAATTATTCGCCGGCACAAATTCAATATCAATAAATACATTTGTGCGCAAATATTTTATTGAAGATCTCCAGTGTCCATCTACCTGTCAGTGTTTTGGAGCCATCATTGACTGTTCACACCAAGAGATGAAGAGTTTGCCTGGAAATGGTAGTACAACTGACATAAGAAAAATGTTAGTATGGAATATCGGTACCCTTTGTGTTGTTTTTCTAGGGAAACAATTTTAAAAGTTGACAGGAAGAAAGAATTGAATCTTGTGCCATTCTTTTGCTTACAGGTAAATTAGTAACACAAGAGATAAAGTGCAATTTTCAGTTCGGTCAGTATTCCAGACATTAAAATATAAGTAATCGACATTGCTATACATTAAAAGTACTCAGATGTCAAAAAAAACACTGTATCTAAAATTAAGAATAATTGCGACTCAAAACATTTAATTTATTATAACCGCTGATGCACTACCTATATGTTGACTAAGTTTTTAATTTTTGAAAAAACAGATGATTAAAACTTTTATTGAAATTAAAAGTTTAATGTTTCGCCATAGAGTTGATAAAGAGAAATAACTTTTATCTTCTAACTTTGAGTAACTTTTATTTTAGTACACAAGCTTACAGTACGAAACCCAATATTTATTCTCGACATAAAAATGCATTGTATATGTATCAGGAAATGATTATTAATATCAGCGAAGTCATCCCTCTTTCTGTCCTTTACAGGAACATGACTGGAAATGATATCAATCTTATTGATGACAAGTTGCAATATTATCCATTGCTTGGAGAACTGTAAGCAAACAAGGAAGAATACATAATGTTGTTAATATTTTCACAGCAAATTTTAAAATTGAACGGTCGTTGCATTACAAATTCTGTTATCTTGGTATGTTACACAGCACCGCTTTGTAGGCCTTGCTCGAACGTTATGTAGCATGGCTATTCTTGCTTGTTCTGTTTTAGTAAACACCCTACGATCTTAGCAACCAAATCAACATTACATGATATCACTAATGCCATGTGGAAAAAACTCAATGAATATCACGAAATCTCCAGAAGGGGTTGACATTTAAATTATTGCTTTGTTTTTAGATGTGAAATCTGAATTTTCCCATAAATAAGTTAAAGAAATGTAGGCAACATTTCAAACTTTGCAGAGTACCTAGTTTAAGTATGGGCTTTTATTGTTAATTTGCAAATATATCATAATTTTCCCTCGCTATTTTTCTCTGCATTTTTCCCAGGGACTTGATGAACAATTCGATTTCAGAAATACGTCCTCGGAAGTTCGAATTTCTCGTGAATTTGTACTTCTTGTAAGTATGGCATATATAATCACCTTCCTGCATTCATATTGCTATTTCAAAAGTGACTCATCGATGTACAACTTTGACCTAACTTATTCAGTTTACTTAGTAATGAATGTCAACATTCAGTTGCCTACATAGATATTAAACTACCTGTCACTGTGATCTACCTCCACTAACTCTTTTGTTCATATTTCTTGCTGAGCGCCAATTCCACTATCATATTTCTATGGTCCGATGGAATCCATTATATATTGGTACCACTCTTACTGTATTGCCTATGAGTTGATGTATCAGCCTTAGATCGTAATGCTTTCACTAACTGAAAGCTCACACATCAAGATATCGGGTGTAAAAACCGCTTCAAATCTTTTTTACATGACAGCAACGGTGAATATCAAACTCTCCACCAAAACTCTAAGTTCTGACTTCTGTGTTAAAGTGTACAACGTACATGTATATTACCCTCCAGATCTACGTATTCTAACGATTAACTTAGCATATAGCTTTTATGAAATCCAAAGGACAGAAAATATAGTCAAAACACAATGAGGTGATCTTTTAATTTTGAGCTTGAGTCAACATCCAACACCGGGCATTTCTAATGACTTTAGTATCTGTTAAAACACAACATTACTCCAGACAGATGGCTACTTCCGGGCTACTTGAATCACTGGAAGTTACATATGTTTGCAATCATTACTATCGCTTGACTGCCTCATTACTTTAAATCAGAGTTAAACATCATCCAAAACAAAGATAAGGCGATGCAGGATTTGAGAGAGAGAGACAGAGAGAGAGAGAGAGAGAGAGAGAGAGGGGGGGAGACAGACAGACAGACAGACTGGCAGAGCTGTTTGTGTCTCTGTGTGTTTCTGCCCCTGTGTGTGTGTGTTTGTAATTCCTTCCATTGCGTAGGAAGTAGCGTACGCATGTTGCAGTGTTTAAAATGCTAATGAAAAAGAAAAGTATATTTTCGGGACAAAATAACGATACCCTGTAGGCCCATGCATAATCAAGGTTTGAAGATCAAATTATTTCGAGGAAAACGACCCGAGATAATCTTGCGTATATATTTAAGTCCATGATAAATAATTTGTTCTGTGGGAACACCTTCCTCAACACAGACCGCCTCGATGGGGCTGCCTTTGCAGTACATGATCGGTATAAGGCGAATATTACCAATAAATTTGAAGGCCGCAATGTGAGTGATAACTATACATATCGCGAGGAAATGGCTCGTGATGCATGATTGATGTCACTTACTTTGAGTGACTTTGCCTATTGTAGCAAATATTGCAGCCCTAAAAATCACGGTATACTTTGTAAGACAAACCTGCCAAAACTGTGTGGCTCTGTCGGTCAGTCTACTTCTATCTTCGTCTTTGTACAATTTGATGCAATCACTGTTGTTATTCTTTCAGACGCCTCAGCTCAAATAGTATTAGAAGATTATTAAACCACACGTTTTACGGAATGAGAAACTTGAAGACACTGTGAGTAGACAATATAGAATGACGCATCAGTCATTTCTCGATCTTAGTTTCTAGTAAGAGTTCCTTCTCTCACCCAAAAAATTACGACTTTCTGATTCATATTACAGTAAATGAACTCAATTAAAACAAAGTATGGAAATACAAGGGCTTTAAACAAATTGACAATAAAGTTGAATCAGGTTACCTTGTTCAGCCTATCTGGTCAACGAATGGTACACGCTTTTCTTGAATCGATTCTCCTTAGAATAACAAGTGCACTATAAGGTTCCGTTCGTGGAGCGTCTAACAAAGAGTATGCGTCTTTTTCCTAGTCATTTTCAGTCACTTTGCATTTTGAATAATTGATCACCTGAATATTTTAGGAATAGCATTGTTGTGTCAGGTTGCATCACTTTACGTACTGCAAATATATGTTAACCCCAATGCTGACAATATTAATATCTTCCTACTCGGTAGTTTCTAACTTGCCATACGTATTTATTAAAAACCAGGTTTTCTTTTGTTAAAGTAAATCTTTCTTGAGCGAGTTGTAGAAAAGAAGGGAAATGAATAGTGAATTGGAGCAGTAAACTTAAAAATGCTGGAAAAAATCTATCCCATCAATTTATGTTTGTGAAAGATTAGAAGCGAAAATCCATTAACATCACAAACAGAAATACATTAAGATGTCTCTCAATTATTTTAAATATTCATAAAACAAGCGTCAACGCTGAGTGTGTTATAAAACTGAATGTTTAACATCTTCTCATTTCAGTGATCTTACGGATAACATGATAAGTCATATAGTAGATGGGGCATTCGAAGGCCTTGATAATCTACGAGTTTTGTGAGTATATAATGTAGAACATAGACTTGGTTCAAGTCTGTGAATTTTTAAAAAATAAAATCATTTATACTATTTTCTCTTGTGTCTTTCGTATTTCATACAAACTTATTCAGAATTTGGTAGCGCAGGCCAGGTTTTCCCAGCGATTGAATGCGTTGCCTTTGAGTTTGCGCAGTATAGGGAGTTAGTTTCTGCCGGACTCACCGACTTGGACTTCTTGCACAGTACCGGCGGCCACACGGACTCTGTACACAGTGACGTCATGCAAATACAAAATGATTGACAGTTCCAGCCATTATTCTGGCAAACAAAGAGAACGCGTTAACTTAGTATTAGTGGCGTCGAACTGGACCCATTGCTGGGCCTTTTATTTTCGCACGGAACAAGCCCCTTGACAACTTCTTTGGTCCTGATGGTTGATCATGTAGATTTGAACTGTTGTCGGAACTGCTGGAGGCTTTTCAGCAGAGTCGATGCCCGATTGCTGCATGATCTGCAACTCACATGAGTGTGCAGAAAGGGGTCAAGACTTGTACCGACGGCAAGCTCTATTTCTTCACAGGATAGTGCCTTTTTTCATCCTTGAATAATCGGCGACGATTATCGCATTTTGCAACATGAGACTACAAACAACATAGGCATTTCAACGCGTTTGCGGTGATACAATAGAGGGAGGTCGTGCTGACCTTTTTGGGAGTGATCTCACTCGACATCTTATGAATAATATATAAGTAAATAAAACGTCATCTCATGAATAATTTATAGCAACACAAACCCTGCAGGAAAGCCAAGTCTGTGATTCCGGGTGAAACTCCCCTGTATAGGGTTCACGTCACTCATTGCGTCCACTCCTCTCACGCGCGCGTTTCACATGAAAGCAAAATACAAATCATTGCGTTCACTCCACTCAAAAATTCACAAATCACAGACTTGAACCAAGTCTTTGTAGAACATTGCTTTATGTCAACTTTCTGAAGATAAGGATTTAACAGAAAAAGTTGCTGAAGTTTGTACTTGGGTCGTTGCAATTTACTATTAGAATGTACAAAAATATATATCATATCAAGAGAAAAACGCTTCACTTGAGGTTTCCTTACCAAGCCCACATTCCCATTTCCCCGTCTCTGCCACATGTCCACCGAAAAGGTAAATAGAAAAACCAAAAGTAGTATAAGACTACTCTTCCTGCATAATTTATTCCAGAACAGCACCCCTACTTTCAATCAGTTACAGTGATCCCCTCCTCTACACCCAGATATATATCAGTACTAATCTTTTAAAATAATCTTTGCGCACTTATAAGTTTTTCCTCACAGACTGCTGAAACTGTGTAGAAAAAAACAGTCAGAAAATCAAAGTCTACGAGACGATAGGGCATTTGGGACTGTTGGGATTTTTGATGACTGTGTTCTCAGAATCCTGAATATGTTCTATGAACTGTTTGAATATCGGTGGTTTTGGTCAGTTTAGACTGACGGACCCTTTTTATGAAGGGCATCAGTTTTTACTTGATAGATACAACTTGACATAATAATTTCCTGCCAGAAAAACCTACAATAAACTTATTGGTATATGGGATGTCTTGTGTGGTGCAGTATTAGGCTCTTTTGAAGACCCATGGAAAACCCAAACAAGACTATTCGGAAACACTTTGGAAATGGGCATTTTTTCATCTTCCACAGCCGCAAGGTTTTTGAGATGCCCTCCAGTGCAAATTAAGAAGGACGATTCCATAAGCTAAACAAGAGTACCCTCTAGGGGAGAGTACAAGAGGGGTTCTTCTTATGAGCCAGTTGGTGAAGTATGGAACTCAAATGTGAAAGAGTTAAATATCTGTTCGAACTATCCCCAATAAAGTGTCGACAATTCTCTTACCAAATCAATGAGAACAATTAGGGCTACACGTGCAAAATATTGTACTGGAGGGACACTTTACCTAAGATTTCTCGATATCTCAAATTCAAAATGACCGTCATTCCTGTAATATATCTATCATTTAACAATTGTAGAAGAACTAAGATTGTGAATTTTTCCTTGCTCCTAAAGATTTAAAATGCGCCCAAAAAAGTGGTAGACCAGAAAAGTGATGGTAAAATTTTAGAACAAAACAAACACTGAGCAAATTTTAGGCGCCTAGGTTAAATCTGAGAAGACTGCGAAAAACGTGTTTTCTTTTCACAGTTAAAATCAAGAAAAGAACACTTATGGGAAAGAAATGTGCGATAGAATAAAAACAGGAATACGTATGAAAAAGAAATATATGACTAGGATGATTGAGTGTCATCACTTACCAGCGACAAAATATTCTTCAGTTTAGAACAGTGAGAATTTCCCTTATCACAGGTGAGAATCAGGCAGCAAAACAATTCCCACCTTGTGTTGATTAGAACCAGAATGTTAGAACCAGAAGTAGCCGTTACAGGGGTCTTGCCACAAACTAATTTCTCGGTGAGAAAAACTGAACTAAAAAGAAAGGCATTTTGGCAGCAGTTTGTATGGTAGTATAGGTAGCTGTCGTCACTGTAACAGAGTTTACAGGGGGTGATACTTTGTAAAAAGGTGGTAGGTAAAAAACAAAAAAAATGGCTCAGGACAAAGGTTAACCTACTGGTCAAAGGAAGAATCCCCCTTCCAAACACTTCGCAAATAATTTTTAGGATTCGTGCTAACAACCATCAAAGAACCCTGCAGCAGGCTCCCTTGGAATGCTAGTTCCTCGCAACTCTCCCACATCAAAGGTACTTCTCTGGATTTCTATTTTACTTAAATTTATTTCCTGGCCACTTGTATTTATCAATATTTTAGCCATCTCTGAGGCGCAACTCAAAAGTGGTGTTTAAAAAAGTCCTCATTGCTTTCAGAAGTGGCTGTGGTAGACACAAGTGACAGAGTCCCTGGAAGCCCCTGCAACCAGTTTTTAAAAATTCCTCAACATATTGTATGGGTCGAAGACTCTTACTAGAATTAGGGCATTCAAATATTCTCAATCTATCTTTTTGGGATTTTTTGCCCTATTTTATCTTGCCAATTTTGAAACTGACAAAATAAAATTCATCTTTTTCAATATAAAATCTCAGAAACTCGAGAAATCTGTTTTTGTAAGGGCAGTCAAGTTCACAAACTGTTCAAGAATGTATCGTAGTGTTCCTTATTGTTTTTCCCACTAACTTTCAAAGTATCAAACTGTCAACGGTAAGAAATGTTTAATCTCACCTCAGAAACAATTCTGTAGGTCGGGGGAGAAGAATCCTTGAAACTGGTGGGGGTTATTCAAAAAATTTATACGAGTAACAAAAAATATAAATAAACTCATTGCTAGAATACAATACTCAATCACACTTCAAGTAGAGTCATTTCGCTCACTTGATATCGGTGACAATGTTTCGGTTTGCATAAGAAAATAATTGTTTTAAACATTTTGAGCGAGAAATTGCGACAGCGTGTGGGTTTACTATATTTATGTCATCACCAATGTACATTTGTAACAAAATGTGCCCTTCTCAACTACAGTGCAATACAATTCTACATTTCAAAAGTGCTCCCTTTTCTTATACGACCGTTGCCTTTAGTACATTTGCCGATTAATTTTGATGATTGTTCAGTAAACGTAATTGCCCTGGCGTGGCACTTCCTAACTCCGGTAACATACGTAAATAAATTTCATTTTCGCGATCATTCAAACATTCTTAATTATGGGTCGATAATACTTGGTTTTCATGGGATTGCCTATCGATATTAGGACAGTTATCACCCAGACAAATATCCTTTGGACACCAGACATTTACCCCCCGGTTAATTTCCAGCAAAAATTTTCCACCGAGACATTTACCCAAAGACATTTACACCCTAATACTATTTATAATGACAATATTGCTTTGTCGAAAATGACGAGAAAGGAAGGTTCCCGACCAATCGCGAAGACTGTGTTTGCATCGTTTCTAGTACCGTCTCCTGCTGGGTGCAACATGGTCGACCTTTTGCCATGCCTGCTAGTGTTACCATACATTCTAAATTTTGCTCTTTCTGACTTTTACCCATGCCTAACAGGGAAGCGAACCCGGGTGCCCGATACTAAAGACCCTTTCTCTAACCGCTACGCTACGAGGAGTTGTCTGCGGCTGTCACTTGAAATTTTAATCTTGAACTTGACACTGTATGTCTACCCATGCATTATATAATAATTGAATACTATAAATAAATAATAATAATAAATAATAATAACATTTATTTCTTTAAAAACGCACTACACAAACGTCTCAGTACTGACAAAGCAAGACAAGAAACCTATAGAGTAAAAATTATCAAATTCGGTAAAAATGTACATGGTTAAAAATGATGAAAATTTCTGCAAAGTAAAAAACGGTCAAAGCAAAAAAGTGGTTAAAATTCTACGGAGTGAGCATCAGTAAACGTTAAAAATAAACCACTCAGCATCGGTTACTGATAAATGGTGACCCTTCCATTACATTATAGGAATATTGCTTATAAAAAGCTAAGTCTTTAAATCGCGCTTATGAACGACATTAAAATAACAACTATTATGGTGTTAACGGAATAAAATGATGTCTCTATACGAATTATTTTATTGCCTTACCCTAAACCTAACCTTGACCCTAACACTAGGCAACTAATAATAGTTGTTTCTTTGTTCATTTTTGTCCTTTATTAGTCAAAACCGAGGTTGCATCTAAAGTTACACCTTGAGTTTCATGTTTTACCGGTTGAATGTGTGTTAGATATTTCAAAAAATCTTTACTTTTTCCTTCATCATTAACATATAAAATACACTCAATAAGGCTTTTTGAATCATAGGCAGTGTCTATGCTGTGTCAAAACAAAGTTGAAAGTGTTTGAAAAAAAAGATAAGACACCCCTTGAATTTAGTTCTGGAGAGAGGGGTTAATTGTCTTGGTGGTAAATGTCTTGTGTCGTAAGTGTCCCAGTGAAAAGTGTCCGTTGGTAAATAGCAGTTGGAAAATGTCCGGGGACTAAATGTTCAGGGGTTAACTGTCCTGTTACCTGCCTATAAGTGTTGTTCCAAACACCGGTTTATCTGCTGATAGTTGACGATCTTTGTACTGATGTTATTTATCAATTTCATAACCTTATCGCAGAGTAATGTACCTGTCTCTGACTATCCCAGGGCTAATAAAATCTCTTGCCACCCAAAAAAATTACCATGTTACTTTAAAAAATTTCTTCAGCCATTTGGTGTTATTACCCTCTTTTTCTGATTGTTTCTGTTTATAAAGTCTGATCCCTACATTTGTACGATACTTTAAAATGTCTCCTAAATAAATCACTCGGGTAACAGGTTTCCCTGTTGAACTGATTATAAGTGCTTAACATCAATGTAGTACGTATAGAACATGACTATGTCATTTTTTGTAGGTTTCTGACTGGCAATAAATTTACTGTTGATAGTCTGAAGGTGTTCTTACCGCTTTCAAGTTTGAAGGAGATGTAAGTAAATGATTAACATTCTTGTTAATTACAGTAACTATTGTATTTACAATATGCTGTGACGTATACCCGCACAATTTGTTAAAATTAGATGACCTAGAATCAAACAACTTTACACACGATTGGAACTAATTTGGGATAACTTGATGGTGAAGTGATGTCGGTATGATCACCAAATGTAAGCTCATCTACTTTTCTTTTTAATTAAATTTAACATTGCAATATTTAGCCATAGAACACCTAACAATTTTGATAAATTTGAAAACTATGAAGATCCTACCTTCAAAATTACTTCCAATCGTGCCTTTTATAAGATTCCATTAAATAACTGGAATAAAAATGATGGGCATTTATATTATCATCACTAAATATTGAATTGAAAATGATTACATATTCTTACTTTTTGACAAATTAATGGATAGTGATAAAATTGAAGATTACCGCAGTCGAACAAAAAAAGAGCATGTGAAATACCTAGTTTTAAGTATATGATTTAAAATTCCTATGAACAATCTCGGATCCACATTGTTATTATTATTAATATTATTATTATTATTATTATTATTATTATTGTTGTTATTATTGTTATTGTTATTTTTGTTGTTGTTGTTGTTGTTGTTGTTGTTGTTGTTGTTGTTGTTGTTGTGGTTGTTGCTGTCGCTGTTGTTGATGTTGCTGTTGTTGATGTCGTTGTTGTTGTCTCTCCATGTTGGAAAACTGATTTCTCATATTTTTCCGTCATTTCATTCTTCTCCAACGTTAATAGTTCACCTTTCTCTTATATTCTAGTAGTAATATATGAAATATTGGCTTCACTGCCTTCAGCTTGTATTTGTTCAGAATTCATAAAACGTGGTTTTCTCTTTTGCCCTTTCAGATTTACCGATGCTTACAGGTATTGCTGTATGGTACAACAACTTGAAAAAGTCGAAATATGTATGCCCAAGGCAGACGCTTTTTCATCTTGTGAAGATCTTATGGCAAATCAAGTGTTGAGGTGGTGTGTTTGGATCATAGGCCTGTCGGCATTGATCGGCAACTTCATTGTAATCATCAGGCGTATATGGAACAGAGAACTAGTGAAAGTTGATCCGTTCTTCATTTGGAATTTGGCAATTGCAGACTTTTGCATGGGTATATACATGTTCATTATTGCATCGACTGATGTTTATTATCGAGGAGAGTATGTCCGGCATGACGAATTTTGGAGGAAAAGTAATTTGTGTGCTTTTGCTGGATTTTTGGCAGCATTATCAAGTGAAATGTCTGTCTTCATGTTGACTATTATGACAATTGATCGTTTTCTGGTCATTGCATTTCCTTATAAGTTTCTCAACTTTAACTTGAAATCAGCCGTTGTGGTAACGATTGCAGGCTGGGTTGTTGTCACTTTCATCAGCTTGTTGCCGCTAACTGGCATACCTTATTTTGGTGATAATTACTATGGTCGTTCCCCGGTCTGCCTGTCTCTACATCTGACAAATGAGAGCTCTCCCGGATGGGAATACTCTGTCACAATCTTCCTCTTCCTGAATCTCCTGTCTTTCACGGTGATCTTTGCTTGTTATGTGGTCATGTATTGGCGAATACGTATGATATCAAAAGAGTCCTCTGTCAAATCAAGGGAAAGAGAGAAAGAATCTGCCAGAATTGCAAGGAGGATGGCTCTTATCGTACTGACTGATTTCTGTTGCTGGGTTCCAATCTCTGTGATGGGCATTCTGGCATTGACTGACACAGTCATAATTCCACCCTCTGTTTATGCTTGGAGTGCTGTCTTTATTTTACCTGTCAACTCTGCTATGAACCCTTACCTGTACACAATATCTCATATCAAAAGAAAGACACCGTCTAAACGCTCAGCTCCTCCTGAACCTGAACCTGAAGCAAAGTGTCCTCTCGTTCAAGG
>LD371035.1:18386-49774 GCA_001465055.1 Ptychodera flava
TCAAGGCACTGCGTCATTCGACCAAGCATTGTTATTGTAATTTCCTGCATAAAATTAACAGCGAGGTCAACCGGTCAAACTCTCTCGGCATTTTCTCTCATGGAAATTGTGACTCACCTCACTATACGAACTTTATTTATTTTGTGGTAAATGAAATGAAAAGTGACCCATGCGGGACTCGAACCAACATTGTGGTTGGTTCTATCACCCAGATGAGGCTCTTCATTTCATGGGCGTGTATATACTATATACGCGCACATGAAATGAAGATCCCCATCTGGGTGACAGGACCGACTACAGTAATTCCGACTGATCAATTAGCTCAGTTGGTAGAACATCCGAAATTTTTTCGGGGGATGTGGGTTCGAGTCCCGCATGGGTCACTTTTCATTTTCATTTAATACAAAATAAACTTTTCATTTGTACCACAACCGCCTTCCGTACTCATAACGTTCTTGGCTTGGATTTTGTCACTTTTCAAATATTCTGTGAAAATCATTGTTCGACTAGAAGTTGAATACTTGTCTCATTAGTTTAGCGGAATAAAAAGTCACTACATTGCATTCAGTACACTGAAGACCTAGATTTTCTCCTCTCATCCTACCCTGTTTGTTAGTATTATAGGGCTAGCCTATAGAGCCAGTACAGTGTAAAGGCAAGGCCTCATCTCAGACAGGTTACCTAGGCTAGGCCCGCCTTAGATAGCTTATTTACGCAATGTTGGAAGAGCTTGAGGTGTCATTAATATCCGTCGATTTATACACCCTAAGTTTCGCCTTTATGATCGTCCAGGAAAAATACAATAGCTACACTAAATCTAGGATCATAGTGCTTATCTGCATTCTTAATCGGCATTTAATATCGATCCATCAGAGCTTCACCTGTAACCTTTACGTCTAACATTTAATAAAGGACCAATTTGTTAGTCAAAGACCGTTATTTTTATAAAGCAGATTTTTATTTGGTCCACAAACGCCTTCCGAACTTATAACGCTCTGTGTTTGTATACCTTCCAAAAGTTAAGACCGTTTTGATTGTATTCCGTCCACACTAATAAAATGAATGTCTACGGTAATAGCGAGGAACTTGTATCAGAAATGAGAGATTTCGAATAAAAGTTAGGACTGTTGGAAGTAGGGGAACCAGAAATGGAAAGTGGTAGGCCACTTTTAGGACCAGATAAAAGACCGCTATTAAAATGCTTTGCAGACGAAACAAAGACAACCATGGGACCATGTTTTAAAGCCGGTGATATAAGAGCCAACGAAATACCAACGCTAACGCCGCTGCATGTGGTGATGGTAAGGGAACACAACCGTATAGCAACTGCGCTTGCCAGTATAAACCCTCACAGGGATAAAGAGACCCTGTGCCAGCAGACCAAAAAGATAGTGGGGGCGCTGTTTCAGCACATAACCTTTGCCGAGTACCTACCGAGCATTGCTGGCAAGCGCGCCTTGGACAAGGTGGGCGCGTACACGGGGTACTAAGCCCGATGTGGATGCTTCGGTGAGCAACGTTTTCGCTACAGTGGCGCTTCGGTGTGGCCACGCGTTCATAGCAACCGTCCGGTGATTGCCCGACCTGATTCCCATTTTGAGCCGATTCAAGAGGAAAACTTGATGCTTCAACATGGATTCTTCCAGCCATGGCGAATTATTGAACAGGGCGGCATCGATCCCATAATACGGGGGTTGTTTGCTGTTGGCGCCAAAGACTTGAACTCTGAAGAACTTGTGTCATCTGCATTGACTGAGCATTTGTTTGAGACTTCGGATCGGATGTCACTCGATTTAGAAGCCATGGACATTCAGCGTGGCAGGGACCACGGCTTGCCGTCTTACACAAAGTGGCTGGAATTTTGTGGGTTAGCAAAAGTAACAAAATTCAGGCATTTGCGAAAACGAATAAAAAATCAGAAAGTGCTCATGAAGTTTAGGAAGCTTTACGGTCACCCCGACAACATTGATGCTTTCATCGGCGCTTTGCTTGAGGCGCTGTCATGGGTCCGCTCAACGAATGTCTTCTGACGATGCAATTCATCAGGGCACGAGACGGTGATAGGTAAGGGAAATCAAAATCACGAAGGCAAAGCCATTGTTAGATCATGCGACAGGGGTTATTGCAGAATCTTTTCACAGTCCAAGATTTGATGATGTTATTTTTTTCGAATCAGGCGACACAAAGCACACCTTTTTGCCACAATTCCGTATTTGTTTTCAAAATAAGGCTTACTATAATTTTAGAAGGCGGGTGGTCTGAATATTTAAAATTGTACAGTCACTCCGTTTATTTAATCTGAAAACTCCGAGCAAAGATTCATTGCCTGATCTGACCTTTAGTTGTGTATCCTAAAGCTTCGGTAATCTCTGACATCAAAGAGAAATGTATTTACAGGTCACTACATTGACCGTTAAGAGTGCACGTAAAATAAATAATGTTAAATAATGTTCTCATATCAGATTCTGGTACGAAAATCCAGGGGTGTTCACAGACTCTCAGTTGCTTGAGCTGAAGAAGTCTTCACTAGCGCGTGTAATATGCGACAACACTGGTATTGGTGAACTGCCGAGCAACGTATTTCGGAGAGCCGACAGGTCCTCTTTCAAGAAATGTGAAGATCTTCCCGAAATTGACCTGGAAAAGTGGCGGCGAGATGAGACAGGTTTGATAGCGATAACTTTTGATACGGACTTGTCCCACCCTCATGTTTGTTCACTATCAGATGTTTTATGATTTGCAAATCACTGCTTACCCTGTACATACATGCAGTGTGTATAATTTGTAGGCTTTGTTTTGGAACCCTGAAGTTTTCTATCAAACATGCAAGTGATAATCTCCAATTGCTCGTCTTTACCTGATCCTTGTCGCTCATTAATTTAAAAATTCAAACTACAGGTATCTCCTTATTTTTTGACTGAAAATTTACGTTATTTATTTTTTCTTGGATCTGAGGTAAGACACAAGCACTGCAAAGTGGCACCGCAATACATAAGGCTTTTGGTACTCCTTTCTGTCGTGGATAGAGCACCAAGCGTACACCATGACCATAGTGTATCAATATATACACATTGTACATATAATGCACATGGCTGTTTTGTGTGTCACGCGTATGTGTGTACAAGATAATTCTCATGCCCATAGGAAATAATGTTTGCAAAAAAAAAAACAATAAGATAGTTGTCCAATGATTTCTTGACACAATTAATAACAGGAGCAGATTGTAGTATGAGAGACTTCTTTCACAGATTTTAAATACACTTTCTGCACTTTATATATGATTGTACTAATTAACTCTTGACGTCTTGTCTTCTAGATAAAGAAGCGCCAAAAATGAAGTGTCCCGAAGACATTGTGTTCAAAATTCCTCCATCGCTTACGAAGAAAGAATGGACAATCTCCTGGGACGAGCCATACGTCTTGGATAATGTCGATGACAGTGTTACGGTTGTGATGAGCACCTGCCGCAGTGGAGATGCGTTCCCAGAGGGAGTGACGAAAGTTACTTACTCAGCGACTGACTCTTCCGGAAACTGCGCGACTTGTTCATTTTCTGTGGTGGTTACTTCGCAGACTAGTTCTTTCCATGGGAAGACATTTCCCGATAAAGTCTTTGATACTGCTAAATTCCGGCAAACCCGACAACATTAAATACCGTGAAGGTTTTTCTGTATTCGGATTTTTATTAGTCCATTTTGGGAGCATCTAATTTTACATTTTTACAGTGATCCAGCATTTTGCTATTAAGGTTTCGTCATTACGAAGTGTTGAGTCTCTACTCGGGCCAATTTATGGTTGTGTTCCTTCTCGGGTATATTCGAAACATTACCAAAAAGACTTAAGTGTAATGCTGTGAAGTTTTACCCTGAGCGGCAATCAGAATTATGTCAGGTTATGCGCGTTGATAGTAAGCATATATTGTAGTGATGTATGAAACCCCCAAAATTGTTTTACTTGTGCAATCACTTCAGTATATTTCAATTTTATTATTTTTAGAACTTTTGAATTTATTTGGAAAATTTAGCGCTCTGAGTTGTTTTTAAAGTTATGTTCCTGAGAATTTACCCTTAGAATAAAGCCGAATGCTTAATCCTATACTATATTGTATTCAAGACCCATAACCATTGTCTGACACATCATCAAACAATGGTAGGGCTGAAGCCAATTTAAGAAACAATTGCATCTAAAGTTGTTGCCTCTAAAAGTTTTCCTTGATCTTCATCACTACCCACACTAATTTGTTCCTTTTTCATCGCATATTTAATAGCAAACAGCATGTGAACAAAACTGCATGTTGATAAAGTGTTATACTCTTCCTGAAAAGGAAGGTACGTGAAGGTAGGGCGGAGATGGACATTTTCGCCCGAGTGTTTTAACAAAATGAATAAGGAAGCAATTAACGGCACACGATCGTTTTTTGTCTTCTGAAATGCAGACTAGGACCTGAATCCAATGAACTTCCTTAAAAGCTCCATTGCTTGGTGTATCTATTGATGTAATCTTCCATTGTTTTTTGTATTTGTTTCCTGTTCTAGAAGTCTCCTAAGGCCAGTCAGAGATCGAAATACCGAGAGCACACATTCTGTACATGTGTGACATTCAATGTTATTGGTGACAAAATTAAATTTTAATTCGGACAGGAATTCATAATTTGTCAACAAAAACATTGCATACTTTCCACAATGTATACATTAGCAAAGTAATTACTTTCAATTATATTTCAACATACTTGAGGGGCAGAAAAAAGAGTGAACATGTACTTGTTTGTACAGAAAAATGTAGCTAAAATGTTATCAGAAGTACAGTTCCTTTGCGTGATAACTTAGGAAGTAATTGTAGTTTGATTCTGTTACCAATATAATTATTTTGTTCATCTTATAGTCGTTTTAACTGTATAAACGTATACCACAGTAAAACCACTCATGTCAGTTGTATTAGAATGGGCAATTTAATAAACTATGGGAACTGGAAAAATATTAGGAAATGATATCAGTTCTCACCCTTAAACTTGAAAATCCCACGCAGCGAAAGGTGACAGTAAGAGGAGGAGGTATGCTGAATGAATGCAATGGAAACGATAGGAGAACAAGTTCTGTCAAAATCAAACTCTCCACACTCGCTGTACAGCTATCGTGTACTAGTATTTGAATTTTGTATTTCCATTGCTTCCAAATACCAAATATAAAGTTTGCCTAAGACATAAGGTAGTTGACGGATTATGAGCTGCTAACGAGTTCTTTGGTTAGGGTGATAAGCCCCTACGTTGGTGATCGGCAGAACAAATCAATGAAGGGGATAAGGGAGGGCAATGAACAGATATGGACTGTTTTCTTTGAAATACTATACATGGAGGGTAAAGTAAAAGGCACACACTCGACACAGGTAAGGCTTGTATAATGAAAACAGTTTAATACATGACATTTATTAATCATATTCATAACTTCTAGATGAATATTGCTTGCATCCACACAAGCGCAGCTGAGCACATTGTGTACCTACTAGGGGAGGTGGAAGTGCTCGAAAACAAAGATCAATGTAAGTTTTGGATTAAAACTCGTCTATTTTCGGCGGCGAGACTGCGCACCACAAAGTCAAGGCGCTGCCAACGATTATATGGCAATCAGCAGGGCTGTGGTGGGAGGCCTACAGGCCGGTAACATCACGGCGTACTCTACTAAAGGTCAGTAAAAAGTAAACAAAAATACCAGAAATAATAGAAAAAAAAAGATCGAAAAAAGAAAAGAGAGACACAATAAACATAAACAAGTAAATATAAACAAGCAAACAAACGACTGACAGATCAATCGTGAGACTAAAATCTGTCAAACGAGAAAAATAGACCGAAGAAACAAAAACAAACAAGTAAACAAAGACAAAAAAGTAACAAACACACAAACGACTGACGGATCAATCGTGAGTCTTCCATGAAACAGACTAGATTCACGTCACCTTGCTACGGAATGGTCCTCTCTAGATTCATTTTCTATGGGCAGAGTATATAGAGAAAAGGACCATGCATCAAACAATAAAAAAACTGATCTCATATAGATCGTCTGTGAAGTCTGAATTCTGGGGAGAAAGAAAAGCTCAAACAACTGACTTTAGGTTAATCAGAAAGTAGTAGAATCCTATTTGATTCCTTTCTCAGATGACAACTCCAGCTAGGGGCCGCTATATTGAATAAGAAGCGTGAGCAAAGAACTGTGGGATTAGCCGTCCAATGCTACGTTCACACAAAATTAAATCTGCCACCACATAACATCGATTCAAGGTACTAGTTTATTTCAGCACATTAAATTGAATAGAAAATGGAAATTATTTTGATATACTGATAAAATTAGTTCTAGACTACACAAAATTAATTCCAACACATAAGATAAATTTTAACAGATTAAATTAGTTACAAGAAAATAGCAATTTAATTCAAGATAGCTGTAAAAATTAATTCTATGTTACATTTTGATTCCAGCATGTTTCATTAATTCAAGGAATATATAAAATTAATTGCCATGGCCAATACAAGCAAAATCAATACGAGACTACATGAAAATTAATTTTAACACATTAAAATTAGTTTAACATAATTTTGACCAGAAGGAACCACCATAGTCTACTGCCCAGAGCCAATCGCCTGCAAAGTAGCCTCAACCAGCTACTGTACTCGCATCAGTGACAAATTCCTGTTGGAGCAACCACAGACAAATATAAAAACTGTCTCTCTATTTGTCTGTGGCCCAACTCAGTATGTCCATTTCGCATGTTTTGTGATTCTCACATGATGTGTTCGCCGTGATACTCATTAAGTTAATCAAACGCGTACGTCGCAAAAAGGTGCGACCACCACGCACCACTTTGGCCGTCAAATTTAAGTTTTTCTACAAGCCGTAGAAGATCCCGTTTTGTCGCACACTAACGCTTTGGCCAGCGGTTCATCAATTAACACAAGTCCTGCAGCTTACTTTAGTAAAATTATAGTGTTCGGCTGACTGTGTTAATTTGAAAACGGAGGGAGGTGAGGCATTGTGAGGGTTCTCTACTTTGTCCTAATTAATGGTAAATCCTAGTTGTTGTAAAAGGTTTATCAGTGCTTTGAATGCTGTTCACACTCATACTTCGTTTCTGTGGTAAACTATGGTTGCCTGGTACTCTCGTCGGCGCATCATCCGGGCAACACTTTTTGTAATCTGATCAAATATTTGTTGGCTTTAGGCTTCCCCAAAGAGCAGTCTCCTGTCTATCATAAAGGTCCTTTCCGTGTCACCAGAAAACTTGTATTTGAGGCCTGTGGCCCTTTGTGAGTGTTTGTTACTGGGGACTGCAGGATATGTAGATTTCAGATCCGCCTTGGCGAGGTAAGCACCTGGCTTGCACAAGCTTACTACATTGTCAATTGTCTCATCTGTGAAAGGCTCTGTGGTAGCATGTGAGTTTAGACTGTAATTAGGGGGCTGACTGCCATCATGTATGAGCCATACTTCACCAGAGGCAGATGATGAGCATGTAAACTGTCCGCACTACCAATAGCAAATCATGAGCAGAACCACGAGTTAGCCTCGTTCCCGGGCAATAGCGGGGGCATAACCTCAGGCTCTCTCCCGGCTATTTAAATTACAGTAAATGATCATTATGCTTATCTGCATTCTTAACCGGATTAAAATTAATCATGTTTCCACCACAATGGATTTACTCAAGAGACATTATTTAACCTGTAAATTACGTTTGGCATTTGATATATTGCCACTTTAACGGTTACAGATCTTTGAGGAACGATTGCTCGAATGGACCTCCGTACTCATAACGTTCTGGGTTTGGATACTCTCCAAAAGTTAAGACTCTTTTGAGTGTATTCCGTCCACACATTTAAAATGAAAGAACAGGCTAGGTCACTCAGCTAGGTTCCCTGTTTTCAGGATGGCGACGACAGAGTTGCATGTTACTAACCAAAGTTTTAAAGCAAGGCAAAACTTGCAGTGATTCAAGCTGGTCGTAAAAAGGGTCGTCCGACGATGTCTGCATCCCAACGTGATATGACGTTGTCATTTTTCACTTTCAAGTATTTTGTGAACATTCATGTTCGACGAGAAGTAGAACACTTGTTTCATCAGCTTCGTCGGTCGATTGAAACAAACTCACAACGTCGTATTCAGTGTCCTGAAGAGATAAGGTTTGCCCCACTTATCCTACCATGTTGTTGGTTTAGTATGACCGCGCTAGCCTATAGTGTCAATACGCACTGAACGCAAGGCCTCGCCTCGTATAATTTATCGAGGCTAGGCCTCACCTCGGATAGTTTATTTATACAATGTTTCGAGAGTTTGTGACTCCACTAATGCCTGTCGATTTATACAACTGAAGTTCCGCCTTCATGGTCACCAAGGAAACCTACTATGGCAATATAATACCAGTAAATTAGAGATTATTATGCTTATCAGCATTCTTAACTGGCATTTAATATTGACATATCAATGTTTTACTCAGATAGATCTACCAGAGGGATATTCTTCAACCTGTGAATTACATTCAATTTTAGCACGTAACGCCAATCTGTAGATCACAGCCGCCTTTCGTATTCATAACGTCATGGGCTTTGATACTCTCCAAAAGTTAAAACTGTTTTGATTGTATTCCGCCCACTCATATAAATTGAAAGAACAGGCTAGATCAAACAGCTATATTCAATATTTTCAAGACGACGCCGACTGTGTCGTATATTTCAAAATGGAGCTTTAAAGCGGGTCAAATGGAGCTTTAAAGCGGGTCAAAAATAAAAATATAAATTCAGTCATTCAAGCGTTTCGTCAAGCAGGTGGTCAAATGATGTCTGCGTCCCAACTTGATCTATCTACGTAATTCAGTTCTTTTGTTACTTTTTAAGTAATAGGTGAGTGTTCATGTTCGACTAGAATTTGAACACTTGTTGTATCTGCTTAGCTGAATAAAAAAAACATACTACATAATTGCAGTCAGTGTATTGAAGAACAAGAGTCACCACATCAATGACAACATGGGCCTGTTCAGTTTTTAGTACAGACAGGCTAGCCTATAATGCCAATATCCACTAAACACAAGGCCTCACCTCGGATAGCTCATAGGAGGGAATGTGGATAGCTTGTGATGTCACGAATTTGCATGGATTTAGACACTCTAAGTTCCGCCTTTATGATCACCTAGAACAACTCATATGGCAACACTAGTAATTTATGATAATTTTGCTTATCTACATTCTTAACTGGCATTTAATGTTGTTCATATCAGATGTTTACTGCAAAACACAAACCAGAACGACGTTTTTTAGCCTATGGATCACGTTCAATTTTAGCATATTTTGAAGTTTTATACCGCAAAGGATGCACGAGGACATTGGCGCAGCGTATCGCCCGACGAGAAGCGGAGGGCGATGCGCGGCGCCAATATCCGAGTGCATCCTTTGCGGTATTTTCGTGATAACCTTATTATTATAAATCTTACATCCGTGACTTGAACATCAAATTGTCAGAGTAGTGACCGTTTTCGTGCAATGTCAACAATTTTTCTTCCGATTTTATCGCACAAGTGTGGAACCCTATGTGGGAATAGCTTCTGCGTATGTGCGCTACACACGTACCTACAGAGCGCCCGCGAAACATGTTCTGGCACTCGTCTAATGGGTCCCTTGAAACCGTTTTACAGCAGATACAGCCGCAGGGGGTGGGGTACCTGGAAACCATTCGTGTTACGGAACGGGAGTTCCGTACGGCTTTTTTCTATCTTTTTTCAAAGTTCTATCGTTCTCGATGGTAGATGTATAATAAAACGCACTATTGTTTGTCAAAGATCATTGTAGAGCAGATTCTCAATTGGACCACAGCCGCCTTCCGCATTCATAACGTTATGGGCATGGATACCCTTCAAAAGTTAAGAGTGATTTGATTGTATTCTGTCCACACATATAAATAAAAGAACACGCTGGATCACACAGCTAGGTTCCTTATTTTCGGGATGGCCACCACGGATCGCATCGTATTTTACAAAATACAGATTTAAAGTGTGGTAAAATTTCCAGTGATATAAGCGTGTCTTCAAGCGGATGGTCGGGCAATGTCTGCGTTCCAACGTGATAATGTCAACGTGAGGCAGTCATTTTGTCAATTTCAAATACTCTGTGAAAATTCATGTTGAACTAGAAGATGATCATCTGCTTCTTAAGCTTTGACCTTCAATTCAAGAAAGCACACTACAAATCCTGTGTATTGAAGAGCTAGATTTGCCACACTTATCCTACCTTTTTTCTTACTATTACTGGGTTTGCCGATATTGTCAATACTCACTAAACGCAAGGCCTGGTTCGGTTAGCTTATCTAGGCTAGGGCTCGCTTTCGAGAGCTTTTCTACGTAATGTTTCAAGAATTTGTGGCGCCAAGAATGCTTGTCAATTTATACAGTGATTATCCAGAAAAATTACTATGGCTAAAGAAAATTAGGATTATAATGCTTGTTGACATTCTTGGCCCGAATATAATATTGTTGATATCACTGTTTTTTCACTCCGACAGATCTGCCAGAACGACGATCTTTAATCTGTAAATTTCGTTTATCATTGGATATAAGGCAACTTTGTTGGTCAATGATCGGTATCGTAGACTTATAAATTTGACAACCACCGCCTTCGGTACTCATAACGTTATGGGCTTAGATATCTTTTAAAAAGACTGTTTTGATTGTATTCCGTCCATACTTCTAAAATGAAAGAATAGGCTAGGTCACACCGCTAGGTTCCCTATTTCAGGATAGTGCCTATCACTGTATATTACAAAGAGAAGGTTTAAAGTGTGGCAAAATTTCAGTGATTCAACTTGGTCGTTAAGCGCGTGGTCCAAAGACGATGTCTACTTCCCAACGTGATAAGACTTAGGTCAACGTGCTACAGTCATTTCATCACTTTTCATATAGTCTGTTCATGTTCAACTAGAAGCTGAATTCTTGTTTCATCGACTTAGACGGCCAAATGAAATAAAAATTCACCACATCGTATTCAGTGTACCATAGGGCCAGATATGCCACTCCTATCCAGCCTTGTCTTTTCACTCTTACCGGGCTAACCTACAGTGCCACTACGCACTAAACGAAGCGCCTCGGTAGCTTATATAGGCTATGCCTCGCCTGTAGGATAACTAAATTACGCCATATTTCGAGAGCTCGTGGCGTCACTCATGACCGTCGATTTATACACCTGAAGTTCCGCCTTTTAGATCACCTAGAAAGCACTATGGCAACACTAGTAAATGTACGAGCATTTTGCTTATCTGCATTCGTAACCAGAATTTTATATTGCTCATATCAGTGTTTTTGCTACGATAGACAGTCAAGAGAAATTTAAATATACTATGCTTTATGTGAAGGAGCCTTTATGATGACGGGGTTTTTTTTTGTTAATCAGAATATTGCCAATTTTTCATTCCATCAAAAATTTGCAAATGTTATCACAATGCCACTACTAAATGTACTTTGACAGATAAAGTACTATAAGTTATCTTTTATCTGACATCATTGATTGGTAAACATAGCTTAAACTTATTTACACAATGTAGATGGCACAATGTAATACATTGTTGATAAAATCATAGACAATCCCCCCTCCAATGTCTATGATAAAATGTATGATAAAAGAGTGTCATGTGGGCCATGGAACTAGTCCAACAGTTATAATTCAATCTTTATAAAAAAGTAACGTGAAATAAATCACAATATATTTTAATGCAATTGGAACAAACAAGCTCTAAGTTGTAATTTGACAGCTTCCCCAGTTGCTGAAGGAATTCAAATGCTATACAGCTCTTTACTTTATAACCTTGCACAACGATATACGTTGTTGAAAGCACTGCATAGTTTTCGTCTTGAGCAAATTCTGTTGAGTATAAGTGTCTGAAAATGCGAAACACTATTCCCCATTATTGGGTATAATATTGTTTCAGATCTCAAAGAAACAAATATACGATAAGAATATTAAATGGTCACTGTTGTTTTTATATTGCCATTCCGGCTTTAACATTAAGAAATAACCCCCGCCGCAGGAGGGTATACACGAGATTTTGGTACAATGCGCGACACATAGCACGAGCCGATAGGCGAGTGCTTTATGAAGCGAATTGTACCAAAATCGAGTGTATACCTGACTGCGGCGGGGGTTATTGCTATTATACTAAATCAACTTGTGTGTCTTTGTCGTCTTACTTGAGTATTTTCGTCACTTTAAGCCCCAAATGCAGAAAATGGATATCTGAGAGATCGAACGTCGATATCAATGTTTCTTACTCCGATAGATCTGCAAGAACGACGGACTTTAATCAATAAATTTCGTTTAAAATTTGTAAGGCCAGTTTATTTGTCAAAGATAGTTGTCACAAACTTCTCAATTGAACAACAATCGCCCTACGTTTTCATAAGTTATGGGCTTGGATACCCATCAAAAGTTCAGACTGTTTAGATTGTTTTCCGTCCACACGTATAAAATGAAAATAAAAAACAGGCCAAATCACTTAGCTAGAGTCCCTATTTTTGGGATGGCGCCTGTCTCGTCCTATATTACAAAGAAAAAGTTTAAGTGTGGCAACATTTTCAGTAATTCAATTGACCAGTGATCCACATTTCAAGAGCTCGTGGCGTCACTAATGCTCGTCGATTTATACACCCGAAGTTCCGCCTTTTTGATCACCAAAAAGTACTATGGTAACACCAGTAAATGTATGATCATTATGCTTATCTGCATTCTTAACCGGGATTTTATATTAGTCATATCATTGTTTATACTAAGATAGACCTTCAATAGTGACATTCCTTAACCTGTAAATTGCGTTAAACTTTGCATATAATGCCACTTTTGTGGTAAACGATCGTTTCAGTAAACTTTTCATAATGTTCTGGGCTTGGATTCGCTCCAAAAATTATGTCTCTTATTTGCATTCTTAACCGCCATTTATTTGTTCATATCAGTGTTTTTTACTCTGACAGATAAACCAGAATCGCATTCTTTCATCTGTAAATTACGTTTATTTGAAATAATGTCACTTTGTAGTTTAAAGATCGTTGTGTACTAGACTTCCCAACCGCTTTCCGTGGTCATAACGTTCTTGGCTTTGATACTCTTCAAAAGACGTTTTATGTCTGTTTGATTGCATTCCGTCCACGCGTATACAATGAAAGAGCAGACTAGGTTCCCAATTTTTAGGATGGCGACGACCGTGTTGTAGAAGCAAAAAACCCAGTTATTTAAGCGGGTTGTCAAGCAGGTGGTCTGATGCTGTCTGCGTCCCAATATATGTAAAATATTCTGTAAAATTTCGTGTCGAGAAGTCGAACACTTGTTTCATCAGCTTTCTCAGAGACAAGATTCTACGTGTCTAGTCCGCTGTTAACTCTTAAATATGTGAGTGAAAAATCTAATGTACACTAAATCACTGATACAGTTGGCATTTCTTGTCGCTTTCAGGTTGATGTGGGTCCTACGCGAAGCTGCGACGGTAATCGTCGACACACAAACATTAATCAATTTTAGCTCATCATTTATAAGAAGCTGAGAAAAATGATATTTAAGTCGAGTTGATTAAGGTACCTGTATATGTAAACGTTTTACAAGAAAGCCGGGGAATAAATGGCGTCGCCCTTAATCAAAACAGAAATTATTTCAGTTCCAACATCACGGTATGAGCACAGAGTCTCCGTAAAGTGTTTTTTTCCTAGGCTAAGCGTTTCTAAACATTCCGTTCAGTACAATAGTATTTCTCCTCCGGGAGCACTTGTTTAGGAAAGTGGTCTATGTGTGCGACTGCACGTAAATGACCCACTTCCCATTTTAAACCTACAATCTCGTAATTTCAGGACGCCGTTTAACTCTTCTGTGACTATTGACCCAGGTCAAAAGTCATAGGGTCGTAATTTGTAAAAGATTTGGGGTAAAACGCAAGCATTTGCACGACCAGGTTATCAGCTATGTCTACCGCATTTATGTTGGCCAAGCTTTGATTTGCCGAAAAAATTCTGGAATCCTAAACATTTGGCTGAAAGAACATATCTTTACTCAAACTGAATTTGGTCCAGCTTTTAAAAATTATTAGTTATAAACAGTTACAGTCTGAATGGTGTTATTTGTAAATTCCGATTTACAAGAAGCCCAGCCGTTCATCCGTAAAACTCCAGCTCAAAAAGCCGTGGCCCAGCTGCGCCATGATAATAGCTGTGGAAACGCAGCTATCTGTTTGTCATCAAACGGTCAACCCCGCCACGGACCTTTTGATGACCCGCATAGCGACGCACGCTACTCCGCCAACAGATAGCTGCGTTTCCACAGCTACCATGATAAATATTATAGTAGGAGAGCCATTCTGTTTTCTATTGGCCAAATCGTCAATATGTTAATTTTTGAAGTTTATTGACGTTTTTTAAATCAAGGTTTTTGTGTGAGGCCTAGCAGCTAGGCGATGTTGCCGTGAGTGTGTGGGTTCGAATCCCGTTTGGGTTATAGTAAATTTATATTACTGAGGCTAAAGTTGTAGGGTATTTTTTTCAGGGATTCCCTTCGCAGAAATGATATCGATGCTTGCAGCGAAGAGTCTCTCGTGGTGTTGGCGAGGCGGGAACCGACGGTTGAAATTCGTTCTTGTATTTTACGAATTTGTACACAAAAGTCAACCCATTTTACACAATGGTTTACAGTTGAATTGATAGTCCTATTTTAGACTAAGTGGCTTAAAAACTCTTCCAATCGGGCGGAACATATACATATTGGCAAACAGTTGAAGTGCCCCCATGATTTATCAGCCTTACCCCGGCTCACGCTCGGTCTGGCGCCCATCACAAACTTTCGATGAAAGTTTATTCGAGATAATATTCTGACAACTATCAATCCCGAATTTCGTGGTTTCTTTTGAATTGGAAATAAACAAAAAATAATAGCCATTTCTTTGTAAATCATGGAGGAAAGAGCTCGCTGAGCCATGTCATATGGTTCAATCGATTGAAACTTTACATTTCGATGAAGCTTTACAACAGCACTACTGGTCCAGGTATAATGTCATGAACATAATGAAATATGGAGATAGCACGTACAAATGACAAAAAATGCACAGAAAAGCTCATGTAAGTTCAAAAACTTGATCACGTACCCATCTGAGATGTAAAATGACAAGTCTACACAACTCTTTGACATAACTCGTCAATTTCAGCCAAGTAAGCTTAATTAAACTACATCGATCATTGGCAAATATTTACATTAAAATGTCCACCTCTCTACTTGCAGCAAAGTGATTGGAATACGTGACGTTATTCAGCAAAGCATTTGTTCACCCTAAAATCAAAGCATTGAGGTCAAATATGAACATATTTCATTACTTTATGAGTTCGCACGACCAGTTACACTAAAACTGGATCAAATGTCGATCTTAAATGTGATTTCTCAGCGATGTATTTCTGAATTGAGAACAACACGTTCAGCGCGGTATCTTTATCGGCAAAACTTATTTGTAATCAATAAATGCAAATGCGAATTACAAATTGGATAAAATGTTAAAGTGGCGTTAATCTTCCTGAGTGCAAATAGCAACTCTCGGTAAGGTCCTACTGAGAAAAATCGATAAAATGGGCGGGGCAAAGAATAATCATGCTGTTTCTTTGTGAAAAAAAATTATCAATGCGCAACAGCTGACTTAAAAGCTCCAAAAATGCACATCATGTGCACGTCAAATAATGTGTGAAAAGACTGCACAATGACTTACACTGTATTAACCTAATTTCACTGACATCCTAAATCCTACTGAAGCATAAATTTTACTGCAGCAGGTGACCATTTACCCTCCTTACGTCGGGCATAGTCCCATGTTTGGGCTGTAATGTTTTAGTATTATAAACCTGCGTCTGTAACCTATGAAGTTTCGTCCTACATTATTCGGTATCAGAGGACGCGGAGTCCAATAGCTTTGACGCGGAGTACAATAACGTTCGGTGTTATTGGACGCTATTTGATCTTTGACTTCAAAACTTCTTTACGTCGGCGCGGGGAAAAGGAGATATGAGTTTAAATTGTAAATTGTAAAGAATGAGAATTAATTGCCCTGCTGTCACTCGAATTGATTACAAACGCAGTCAATAGATACGTTAATAGATAAAAGTCGAGAGTGATCGATAATGATTTGCATATGGTGAAGGTGGCACCTGGTCACAGCGAGCAAGGTCTAGTTTTTGCATTTCTAATATTCATCTTTGATTGCCAAACCATACTGCGAGAAATCCCTTCCTGGGTTAGTCATTAGCGTGGATAGGGCTCTCAAGTAAAAGTCTGGTAAAGGTATGTCTTGTTTAGGGCCTTTTAGATGGTATTATGAGAGCTTTTTAGGTTTGGCAAGGTTCAAAAAAAGCCATAGGCAGTTAATTAACAGCAAATGAGCAGATAAGAACAATCATGAACGTGAAAACTAGCGACAAAACTGAATCACCGTATATCTGCTATTGATATATTCAGGAATATTACCAACTTTCATCGCATTAAAATATTTGCAAATATGATGACAATGCCAGTACTGAATGTACTTTGAAGTTTACAGTAGAAATAGCGATATTTTATTTGCATCAGTGACTTTGGAAACATAACCTAAATATATTTACATAATATAGCTGGCACAAAGTTATACAATGTTGATAACAAGGTATGATAGAAGAGTGTCATTAGGGCCATGGAACTAGTCCAACAGTTGTAATTCAATCTTTACAGAAATTTAACGCGAAATAAATCACATTATACTTCATCCAATTGGAACAAACAAGCTCTACGTTTTGGACTGACAACTTGCAAAGTTTACATTGCTGAAGGAATTCAATAGCCTACAGCTCTATAGTTTATAACCTTGCACAACAGTAAACATTGTTGAAAGCACAGTATAGTTTTCGTCTTGAGCAAATTCTGTTGAGTATAAGTATCTGAAAATGCGACATACTGTTCCACATAATTGGGTATAATATTGTTTCAGATCTCAAAGAAACAAATATACGATAGGAATATTAATTGTTCACTGTTGTTTTTACATTTCCATTCCACTTATAAAATATCTTATTTATACGATATGGTATGCAGAGGTGATACTCATGTCGTCAGTTTTCCCTAAACAAAAGACATATCGATTTATCCAGTAATATAATATTCATGTTAATCTTCAACATCAATCAAAGAGTACTGGCGTCAAAGGCTTTTGTAAACTGACATGTGACACTCTCTATGACGACAGCATAAATAGAAGTCATTGTTGTTTTATCATTCTTTCGAAACTCGGCAAGTCTGTGTACAGAACTGTAGATTGTCTGCAGAAAGATATCTTAGACGCCAACTTAACGGTGATAATTTGCTACCAAAGTAAGTACTTTTAAATTAATTAAGCGTACATTTCATGTGATCCAGTTTAGCCGCACGAGAAGTAGGGCCAGAAGTTTCAGATTTCTTCAGAAGTCGAACTTTACTTGTGAGTGTGAATCAATACATGTCAAACTTTCGTTAAGGATCAGGAGTCATGATTTTTTAAAAAATTTCTATCCGTTTTCTAGCAGTATGTTTTATACAGATGAGTATTTGACATGTACATTACTTCTCATGATTGAGTATGACAGTTTTGTTTTGTAAGCTTCATTTCAAGAGGGAAAATTTGACTCCTCTTACTTGTAAAACACTATGTCGTTGTACTTGCACATATATGTAAAACTCCAACCAGTCTATCGTACGCCATCTTTAACAGGATATGTAATTGCATGTTGTGTTTTTCCCTCAATACCTAATTCTAACATGCTTTTATTTTCAAATTCACGTATGTGCTGCGCTTATTTGACCACATTTAAATTCAATTGACATAATAAACGTTTTAAAGGTAGTTTTGGCCAAAAATGTCAACCTTCGGGGACAATGTTCATGATGAATTACCTAACGGACAGTTTTTCTTTAGTAACTTTGGTATGTGATGAATTATGGCAAAGTGTCAAAAATGAATGTTTAATTTTTTAACAAAGAACACAAAATACTTGGCTTGGCAGTCCGTAACAGGAACAATCTTCTATTTATTTTTGGCCTGCCACAAAAAGGCTACAATTCTGAAATCAAGTAACATATTGCAACGTCTGAAACTCTTCAAGCTCCCTGAAGACACATGTCAGACAGGATGGGAGAAAACCGCAAATATGTAGAAACGCTGATGGCTAACTCAACCAAGGACAACTTATGCGAATGCTCCATAATAATTACCTATTAGGGTGCCTTCAAGCTCCCCTTAAATGGACTCAAGTACTATTTAACGACGAAAACAAAACACTGGGCTTGGCAGTCCGAGGCAGGAACACCTTCTTTATTTAATGGCGACCAGCAACAAAAAGCTCAGGGTGACTGCCAAGCAGACATATACTGATTTGGTTTATAGTCAAGGTCAGCGACTGGAGTTTGAAGGTCCAGATGCTTGTAAATTCGTTGACCAAATAAAATGGACAAGCGGTGGAAGTGTGAATTTTGAGTCCTTAACCGTTCTAGAAGAGATGAGACTTCGTATGGGATCAGCTAAAACAAAGTTGAAAACATAAATGTACTGCAGGGAAACTTAGTGTGATCTCGTAGCATAGCAATTCATATAGTGCGAAGCCAACTACGTACGTTGAGTATAAACGTACTGTGGAACAATTCATACAGAAGCGGTTACGTGCTTGTAAAAAACATAAAAAAGTCATTGTTTCTTTACATGTATAAAAATATAAGCAGCGTAAAAGGACAAACAGATAATGTTTTTTTAGGTTGAAAATTTCAGTATTAAGATTATTACATTTAAAAAAAACGTATTTCGCTCATGATTGTGCTTGTTTGCACGGTAGTCAGGGGGCAACTTTGCATAGATATACATTAGTTGACTCTTCGTTAAGATAAATTTATGTGCTATAGAAAATATGTTACTGCAATAGCGTTCGAGGAAATTTGTACTATAAAGTATGGCAAAACTTAATATTTATTATGGCCTATAGACAACTTGTATTAGTTATCTGAGATTTGACAAATTGAAACTTAATTGTTCATCAAGATAAAGTGTTGATCGCTGTCACAGACATGGAACGTGTCTTTGTCGGCAAATTCGACTTCTACTGTACTTATTCACTGCCAAGGGATACGTAATGGTAAAGGTACTTATTTCAACATATGTGTGGATGTTTGAAACTAGAAATCTTATATCAATTTCGAAATTGTACGGTCCGCTATTCTTGAATTCGATTTCAATAATGTTTGCCGTTAACATCATATTTGTACAGTCTTCATGACACCTCTTATGCGGTTAAGATAGAGGTTCGTGAAGCAATACGAATCCGTGCGCTGAGCCCCTGTGATGTGTTCACCTACCCATGGCAAGAAAGCTGACTTTCTAGAGAAGTAAAAAGAATGAAAGTTGCCTTCAAGATTGATATTAAAAGAACAATGACAGGTGATTTTTCTCAATCTAAGCAGCGCCGGCAGTATTCGTGGACTTTGCTTGGTTATTCCTCTTCCTCCAGCTATCATGCAGAAGCACAGACTATCCTACCGGGAAACCACTTTATTATTTCTGCAAAAAATTACTGAAAAAGGCATAAAATAATTATGTGCTTGTTAAATCTGATAAAGTTGGTAATATTTTGCCCAGGTAGTCCCTGGCGGTAATTTGTAGGACGAATAAAGCCAATTTGGTGTGGCCTATTTTCGATTAAAATGTGTACACTTTGCTAGATCTAGACTTGGTTCAATTCTGTTATCTGTGAATGTTTGAGTGGTGAACGCAATGATTTGAGTTTTGTTTTCATGTGAAACGCGTGAGCGGGTTACACGCAATACTGAGTAGTTTCATCCGGAATCAAAGATTTATTATTCTTGCACGATCGGAATTGTTATTAGTTATTGATAAGAAGACGTTTGTATTTACTATAATTATTCATAAGATGACATCATCGTATAGGGCATATTGGGAGGAGTTACCTCTCCTTCCCCCGAGAGATGTGCATAGAACCAAGAATATTTGAGAAAAAATTCGCTTCTACCGATGTTTGTCTATTGTCTATGATAAATTCGAAATTCGAAATTCGGTTTCTATGAAATAGGAGAGGTACAACATTAACCAAGACAAATGGCTTTATTTTTCACAACTTCACTTTCTTGAAACAAGTCTAACACCTGGCCTACGCGTGTGACTTTGTCTTTGGCATAGTTGGATTTGCAATGACTGTCTTCTTCTGCTAGTCCATTTCCGCCCTTCGAGTTTATTGAACGACTGTAAAAAGAATGGGAAGTAAATTGCCCTGCTATTACTCGAATTGATTACAAATGCAGTTAATAGATAAGTTAATACATAAAAATCGATAGTGATCAATAATGATTTCCATTTGGTGAAGGTGTCACCTGGTCACAGCGAACAAGGTCTTGTTTTTGCATTTCTAATATTCATCTTTGATTGCCAAAAACATGCTGCCAGAAATCCCTTCCTGAGTTAGTGGCTAGCGTGAATAGGGCTCTCAATTGAAAGTCTGGTGAAGGTATGTCTTGTTTAGGGCCTTTCAGATGGTGTTTGCGAGGGCTTTTTAAGTTTGGCTGGGTTCAAAAGAGAGGTCATAGGCAGTTAATGAACAGCGAATGGGCAGATAAAAGCTATCACCGACGTTGATAAAATAACAACAAAACTGAATCACCATATATTTACTATTCATATATTCAGGAATATTGCCAACTTTCATCGCATCAAAAAATTTGCAAATATGATGACAATGCCAGTACTGAATGTACTTTGAAGTTTACAGTAGAAATAGCGATATTTTATTTGCATCAGTGACTTGGGAAACATAGCCTAAAGATATTTACATAATGTAGCTGGCACAAAGTTATACAATGTTGATAACAAGGTATGATAGAAGAGTGTCATTAGGGCCATGGAACTAGTCCAACAGTTGTTATTCAATCTTTATAGAAATGTAACGCGAAATAAATCACAGTATACTTCATCTAATTGGAACAAACAAGCTCTACGTTTTGATCTGACAACTTGCAAAGTTTACATTGCTGAAGGAATTCAAATGCTATACAGCTCTATAGTTTATAACCTTGCACAACAGTAAACGTTGTTCAAAGCACAGTATAATTTTCGTCTTGAGCAAATTCTGTTGAGTATAAGTATCTGAAAATGCGAAATACTGTTCCACATTATTGGGTATAATATTGTTTCAGATCTCAAAGAAACAAATATACGATAGGAATATTAATTGTTCACTGTTGTTTTTACATTGCCAGTCCACTTATAAAATGCAGAGGTGATACTCATGTCGTCAATTTTCCCTAAACAAAAGACATATCGATTTATCCAGTAATATAATATTCATGTTAATCTTCAACATCAATCAAAGAGTACTGGCGTCAAAGGCTTTTGTAAACTGACATGTGACTCTCTATGACGACAGCATAAATAGAAGTCATTGTTTTCTTTTTTTATCATTCTTTCGAAACTCGGCAAGTCTGTGTACAGAACTGTAGATTATCTGCAGAAAGATATCTTAGACGCCAACTTAACGGTGATATTTTGCTACCAAAGTAAGTACTCAAATTAAGCGTACATTTCATGTGATCCAGTTTAGCGGCACGAGAAGTAGGGCCAGAAGTTTTAGATTTCTTCAGAAGTCGAACTTTACTTGTGAGTGTGAATCTATACATGTCAAGCTTTCGTTAAGGATCAGGAGTCATGTTTTTTTTAAAAATTTCTACCCATTGTCTAGAAGTATGTTTTTTTACGGATGAGTATTTGACATGTGCACTTCTTCTCATGATTGAGTATGAAAGTTTTGTTTTATAAGCTTCATTTCAAGAGGGAAAATTCGACTCCTCTTACTTGTAAAACACTATGTCGTTGTAACTGGCATATATATGTAAAACTCCAACCAGTCTATCGTATGCCATCTTAAATAGCATCTGTAATTGCATGTTGTGTTTTTTCCTCAATACCTGATCCCAACATGCTTTTATTTTCAAATTCACGGGTGTGCTGCGCTTATTTGACCACATTTGAATTCAATTAACATAATAAACAGTTGTAAAGGTAGTTTTGGCCAAAAATGTCAAGCTTCGGGGACAATGTTCATGATGAATTACCTAACGCACAGTTGCCTTTATTAACTTTGGTATGTGATGAACTTTGGCAAAGTGTCAAAAATAAATGTTTAATTTTTTAACAAAGAACACAAAATACTGGGCTTGGCAGTCCGTGACAGGAACAACTCTCTCATTTATTGGTGGCCTGCTACAAAAAGGCTACAATTCTGAAATCAAGTAACATATTGCAACGTCTGAAACTCTTCAAGCTCCCTGAAGACACATGTCAGACAGGGTGGGAGGAAATCGCAAATATGTAGAAACGCTGATGGCTATCTCAACCAAGGACAACTTATGCGAATGCTCCATAATAATTACCTATTAGGGTGCCTTCAAGCTCCCCTTAAATGGACTCAAGTACTATTTAACGACGAAAACAAAACACTGGGCTTGGCAGTCCGAGGCAGGAACACCTTATCTATTTATTGGCGACTGACAACAAAAAAGCTCAGGGTGAAAGACTGCCAAGCACACATATACTGAATTGGTTTACAGTAAAGGACAGCGACTGGAGTTTGAAGGTCCAGATGCTTGTATATTCGTTGACCAAAAAGACTGGACAAGCGGTGGAAGTGTGAATTTTGAGTCCTTAACCGTTGTATTACTTTTAGAAAATGGATCAAACTACGAGACATTTCTAAACATTGTGGGAATGGCATCTAAAGGTACACAAAGTACCCGTGTGACTTTGAGTACTTCCAATATTTTCCCTAGTCATTTTGTGGGGTGAATTGGCCACATTTAGGCCACACCCGGCAAAAGTTTGAGATTGGGCACAATAGGAAACACTAGTGTCAGCAAACGCACCCCAAAAGTGCCGATCGGGATTTTGCCACTCCAAGTAATTTGCACTCCCCTGTGTAACTCATGAACTGAAAGATGAGAAGAGATGAGACTTCGTGTGGGATCAGCTAAAACAAAGTTGAAATATATATGAACTGCAGGGAAACTGAGTGTGACCTCGTAGCGTAGCAATCCATATAGTGCAAAGCCAAAAACATACGTTGAGAATAAACGTACTGTGGAACAATCATACAGAAGCGGTTACGTGATTGTAAACAAAAAACAGAAAAGTCATTGATGTTACATTATATTTCATCCAATTGGAACAAACAATTTATAAGTTTTGATCTGACAGCTTGCCGTGTTAACATTGCTGAAGGAATTCAAATGCTATACAGCTCTATAGTTTATAACCTTGCACAACAGTAAACGTTGTTGAAAACACAGTATAGTTTTCGTCTTGAGCAAATTCTGTTGAGTATAAGTATCTGAAAATGCGAAATACTGTTCCACATTATTGGGTATAATATTGTTTCAGATCACAAAGAAACAAATATACGATAGGATTATTAATTGTTCACTGTTGTTTTTACATTTCCATTCCACTTATAAAATATCTTATTTATACGATATGGTATGCAGAGGTGATACTCATATCGTCAGTTTTCCCTAAACAAAAGACATAGCGATTTATCCAGTAATATAATATTCATGTTAATCTTCAACATCAATCAAAGAGTGCTGGCGTCAAAGGCTTTTGTAAACTGACATGTGACACTCTCTATGACGACAGCATAAATAGAAGTCATTGTTTTCTTTTTTTATCATTCTTTCGAAACTCGGCAAGTCTGTGTACAGAACTGTAGATTGTCTGCAGAAAGATATCTTAGACGCCAACTTATCGGTGATATTTTGCTACCAAAGTAAGTACTTTAATTAAGCGTACATTTCGTGTGATCCAGTTTAGCCGCACGGGAAGTAGGGCCAGAAGTTTTAGATTTCTTCAGAAGTCGAACTTTACTTGTGAGTGTGAATCTATACATGTCAAGCTTTCGTTAAGGATCAGGAGTCATGTTTTTTTAAAATTTCTACCCATTGTCTAGAAGTATGTTTTTTTTTACAGATGAGTATTTGACATGTACACATGATTGAGTATGAAAGTTTTGTTTTATAAGCTTCATTTCAAAAGGGAAAATTTGACTCCTCTTACTTGTAAAACACTATGTCGTTGTTACTGGCACATATATGTAAAACTCCAACCAGTCTATCGTACGCCATCTTTAACAGCATCTGTAATTTCATGTTGTGTTTTTTCCTCAATACTTAATCCTGACATGCTTTTATTTTCAAATTCACGTATGTGCTGCGCTTATTTGACCACATTTAAATTCAATTGACATAATAAACAGTTTTAAAGGTAGTTTTGGCCAAAAATGTCAACCTTCGGGGACAATGTTCATGATGAATTACCTAACGCACAGTTGCCTTTATTAACTTTGGTATGTGATGAACTTTGGCAAAGTGTCAAAAATAAATGTTTAATTTTTTAACAAAGAACACAAAATACTGGGCTTGGCAGTCCGTGACAGGAACAACTCTTTTATTTATTGGTGGCCTGCCACAAAAAGGCTACAATTCTGAAATCAAGTGACATATTGTAACGCCTGAAACTCTTCAAGCTCCCCGAAGACACAAGTCAGACAGGATGGGAGGAAATCGCAAATATGTAGAAACGCTGATGGCTAACTCAACCAAGGACAACTTATGCGCATGCTGTATAATAATTACCTATTAGGGTGCCTTGCAGCTCCCCTTCAGTGGACACAAGTACTATTTAACGACGAAAACAAAACACTGGGCTTGGCAGTCCGAGGCAGGAGCACCTTATCTATTTAATGGCGACTCGCAACATAAACAGCTCAGGGTGAAAGACTGCCAAGCACACATATACTGAATTGGTTTACAGTAAAGGTCAGCGACTGGAGTTTGAAGGTCCAGATGCTTGTAAATTCGTTGACCAAAAAGACTGGAAAAGCGACGGAATTGTGAATTTTGTGTCCTTAACCGTTGTATCACTTTTAGAAAAAGGATCAAACTACGAGACACTTCTAAACATCGTGGAAATGGCATCTGAAGGTGAACAAGGCATCCGTTTGACTTTGAGTACTTCCAATAATTTCTCATACTCTTTTTGTGGGATGAATTCGCCACATTTAGGCCACACCCAGCCAATCTACCAAATCCAGATTTTCCCAGTGTAAAAAGTGCTAATCGGGATTTTGCCACTCAAAGTAATTTGCACTCCCCTGTGTAACTCATGAACTAAAAGATGAGAAGAGATGAGACTTCGTATGGGATCAGCTACAACAAAGTTGAAATATATATGTACTGCAGGGAAACTGAGTGTGACCTCGTAGCGTAGCAATCCATATAGTGCAAAGCCACCTACGTACGTTGAGTATAAACGTACTGTAGAGCAATTCATACTGAAGCGGTTACGTGATTGTAAAAACAAAAATAGAAAAAGTAATTGTTTCTTTACGTGTACAAATATATATGCAGCGTAAAGTGACAGACAAATAATACTTTTATTTATAAAAGTTGAAAATTTCAGTATTAAGATTAATACTTTTAAAGAAAACGTATTTCGCTCATGATTGTGCTTGTTTGTGCGGTCGTCAGGGGCAACTTTGCATAGATATACATTGGTTGACTCTTCTTTAAGATAAATTTATGTTCAATACAAAATTTGTTACTGCAATGGTGTTCGAGGAAAATTTTACTATAAAGTATGGCAAAGCTTAATATTTATTATAGCCTATAGACAACTTGTCGTAGTTGTCTGTGATTTGACAACCTTAACTGTTTCTCAAGATAAAGTGTTGATCGCTGTCACAGACATGGAACGTGTCTTTGTCGGCAAATTCGACTTCTACTGTACTTATTCACTGCCAAGGGATACGTAATGGTAAAGGTACTTATTTCAACATATGTGTGGATGTTTGAAACTAGAAATCTTATATCAATTTCGAAATTGTACGGTCCGCTATTCTTGAATTCGATTTCAATAATGTTTGCCGTTAACATCATATTTGTACAGTCTTCATGACACCTCTTTTCTGGGTAAAGCTAGAGGTTCATGAAGTAACGCGAGTCCGTGGGTTGTGCCCCTGTGATGTGTTCGCCTACCCATGGCAAGAAAGCTGACTTTTCTAGAAAAGTAGAAAGAATGAAAGTTGCCTTCAAGATTGACAATAAAAGAACAATGACAAGTGATTTTCCCAATCCAATCAGCGCCGGCAGTATACGTGGACTTTTCATGGAAATTCCTTTTCCTCCAGCTATTGTGCAGAAGCACAGACTATCCTACCGACCGAGAAACCAGTTATTATTACTGCAGAAAATTACTGAAAGTGGCATAAAATAATTATGTGCTTGTAAAAAACTGATAAAGTTGGTAATATTTTGCCAAGGTAGTTCCGTGCAGTAATTTGTAGGACAAATAAAGCCAACTGGCTGAGGCCTATATTCGATCAAAATGTGTACACTTGGCTAGATCTAGACTTGGTTCAATTCCGTTATCTGTGAATGTTTGAGTGGTGAACGCGATGATTTGAGTTTTGTTTTCATGTGAAACGCGTGTATTGTTATAAATTGTTGATAAGAAGACGTTTGTATTTACTATAATTATTCATAAGATGACATCATCGTATAGGGCATATTGGGAGGAGTTACCTCTTCTTCCCCCTAGAGATGTGCATAGAACCATGAACATTTGAGAAAACTTTCGCTTCTGTCGATGTTTCTCTATTGTTTATGATAAATTCGAAATTGCAAATAGGTATCTATGAAATAGGAGAGATACAATTTTAATCAATACAAATGATATTATTTTTCACAACTTCACTTACTTGAACCAAGTCTAACACCTGGCCTACGCGTGTGACTTTGTCTTTGGCATAGTTGGATTTGCAATGACTGTCTTCTTCTGCTAGTCCATTACAGCTCGTCCCTTTCCGCCATTCGAGTGTATAGAACGACTGTAAAAAGAACGGGAAGTAAATTGCCCTGCTATCACTCGAATTGATTACAAACGCAGTCAAAATATAGTCAATAGATAAAATCGATAGTGATCAATAATGATTTGCATTTGGTGAAGGTGTCACTTGGACACGGCGAACAAGGTCTTTTTTTGCATTTTAATATTCATATTTGATTGCCTAACCATACTGCCTGAAATCCCTTCCTGAGTTAGTGGTTAGCGTGAATAGGGCTCTCTTGTATAGGTATGTTTTGTTTTGGTCCTTGTAGATGGTGTTTGTGAGGGTTTTTAGGTTTGGCTGGGTCAAAGAAACATGCCATAGGCATGAACATAGGTATATGGCCTTGTAGCATAGGTATGAACAGCGACTTAGCAGATGAGAACTATCACCTACGATGAAAAATAGCAACAAAACTGAATTACCATATATTTATTATTACATGAGTGCTTCTGAACTCTACAACGTGTGGAGAGGTCGCAGTCAGAAAAATGTAACAACTCAGCTCGGTGATTGAACCACTCTTTTTTGAGAGTTGAGATTTGGCCTAGCGGTTCTCTCTGTTGCTTCTCCACTGGCTGACTTGGCGCCGTATGTTGTGGGTTCGAACCCCGAATGAAGTCACTGCATTCATATATTCAGGTATATTGCCAACTTTCATCGCATCAAAAAAATTGCAAATGTGATGGCAATGCCGGTATTGAATGTACTTTAAAGTTTACAGTAGTAGTAGTAATATTTTATTTGCATCAGTGACTTGGTAAGCATAGCTTAAGGGTATTTACATAATGTAGCTGGCACACAGTTATACAATGTTGATAACAAGGTATGATAAAAGAGTGTCATGAGGGCCATGCAACTAGTCCAATAGTTGTGATTCAATCTTTATATAAATTCAACGCGAAATAAATCACGTTATACTTCATGCAATTGGAACAAACAAGCTCTAAGTATTTATCTAACAGCTTACCAAGTTAACATTGCTGAAGGAATTCAAATGCCATTCCGGTTATAAAATGCAGAGGTGATACTCATGTCGTCAGTGTTCCCTAAACAAAAGACATATCGATTTATACAGTGAAATGATATTGATTATAATATAAATTATAATATAAATAATATTGATATTAATATTGATATTAATATTTAACATCAATCACAGAGTAACCTTTTGTAAACTGACATGTGACACTCTCTATGACAATAGCATAAAGAGAACCCGTTGTTTCATTTTTCATCATTTTTTTTGAAACTCGGCAAGTCTGTTTGCAGAACTGTAGATTGTCTGCAGAAAGATATCTTTGACGCCCACTTATCGGTGATGTTTTGCTAACAAAGTAAGTACTAAAACTAGAAAGCATTTGCAAGCAAAGGCGAAGTTCCTGAGACCAGAGCAGTGGAAGAAAAGAGAATGTGTGACGAAGATTGGTGCAGAATGAAAGAGTGCCTGGGATTTTAATATGCATGCACGTACCTTTAGTGACTGCTGAAGTTAGTAGAGCAGTGCTTCATGGTAACTTTAGTATGTCTGTATGATATGGGCATTGTAGATGGCAGAGTTGGTAGGCTTTACATAGATATGGTCCAAGTGGGCTGCCTTTGAATGTAGTTGGTTTGGTGATAACTTGAACAAAGTTGAACTTTGACATAACGTCTTTGATAGGGTGAACTTGTTGTACAAGGAGATTTTCAATTACAGTACAACGAAGCTCTGCAATGATTGTGTAGCAAGAGGTCGCTCGCTGAATTTTACGTTGAACGCGAACCATACGCTGCTACAAGGCCCTATGCCATAGGCGATTGGTCAATCAATTTTCCCGAAACCATTTGGTTTCGCCACAAAACCAGGGATCAACAGTGCGATCGCCTACTTTGGGTAGGGTTCGCGTTCAACGTAAAATTCAGCGAGCGACCTCTCGCTACAATCATTGCAGCTAAGTACGCGACGATACATAGCGGTAACAACTGAACAGAATACAGCCTTAAGCAAGGCAGTCCAGGGAATTACAGTAGACAGATTACAAATGCCTACATGTACGGTAAAAAACGCAACAGATACATACGGGGACGACAACGCACGGAAATGTATATCAACCGAGGGGAGACATCGGACCTAGGCCGTTGTACTTGAAAGCCGAGGCCACATGGCTACCCACTGAGCTCCGGACAATCAACAAAGAAAGCCTCGTATATGTATACAAATATCTTCGGTAAAACTTATATAAAGTTATAAAACCCGTCTTCAAAATGCGATCGCTCTTCGAAACATCACAATATCTAAGCTCTTAAACGATCACGCACGGTCGCTATGCGTGAATTATCGCAAAGCAAAAATTCAACATGTTCGCCAGATCAGTCTAAATCAGGATGGAAGGCGTATGACATTTCAGTATAGCCACGTACGGCGGGTATTTAGAGAAAAATAAAAATCAAAAAGCAACAAAAAACAAAGCGAAAGAAAGCTAGAATTATTAATAGCTGAACGCAATTTAATATTTGTGCAATGGAAAATAAAAAGAAATAAATAAAAAAAAAGAAATGCCCGTGAAACCCGTCCCAGCTGAGCGATGACGTCATAAGCGTGTCGCAATGCATTCTGGGTAATGAACGTAAAATTTGTATATACCATGTTCTATGGTAGTAATACGAGAAATAGAGAAAGAAAGAAAGGAAGGAAGAATGAAGGAAAGTGAGCAAAAACTTACAGTTCTAGAGCTGGTCTCTGGAACTAATTGAGCCTACATTTCATGTGATCCAGTTTAGCCGCACGAGAAGTAGGCCTGAAATTTTAGATTTCTTCATGAGTCGAACTTTACCTGAGCGTGTGAATCTATACATGTCAAGCTTTCGTTCAGATCAGGAGTCATGATTTTTAAAATTTCTACCCATTGTCTAGAAGTATAATTTATACAGATGAGTTTTTGACATGTACACTACTTCTGATGAATGAATATGATAATTTTGTTTTATAAGCTTCATTTCAAGAGGGAAAATTTGACTTCTCTTAATTGTAAAGCACTAAGTCGTTGTAACTTACACAGATATCCAAAAACTCCAACCAATCTATCGTAGGGCCATCTCAAACAATATGTGCAATTGAATGTTGGGTTTTTCCTCAATACCTAGGCCTAACATGCTGTTATTATCAAATTAAGTTATGTGCCGTGCTTATTTGACTACAACTGAATTCAATTGACATAATTAACAGTTTTAAACGTAGTTTTGGCCAAAAATGTCAAGCTTCAGGGACATTGTTAATGATTAGTTACCTAACAGCCAGTTTTCTTTAGTAACTTTGGTATGTGGTTAACTTTGGCAAAGTGTCACAAATAGATGTTTTAACTTTTTAACAAAGAACACAAAATACTGGGCTTGGCAGTCAAAGGCAGGTTTTTGATTTGCAATATTTTTCGCGGTACATGCAAATCAATATCCTGCCTTTGACTGTAAGGGAACTATATCCTCCCCTACATTAAGTAAACTAGCATGAAATAGCAAAAATCTTACATTTTTGGAAAGCTGAGACACTGCGCCTTATCACAAATACCAATTTAGAAAAATAAATTTGTGTACATCGAAAAGAACGACTTTAAAATGCGTTTTTTGACAATTTGGAAATGTTTTACCCAAAATTCTATCTAAAAATTGTAATTTACATTTTATGAAGCAAAATTCTGACAGCTTTTTGTGTTTATATTATATATTCCTGCATATCAACAATAAAAAGTATAACATTAGATGTTTTACAATGCAGTTCTTCTCTTGAATCAATTTTGAATTGCGTATATCGGTATAGGGTGCGCAAAAACTAGGGGTAGGGGGTACAACATTCTTTCCTTAATGAAGTAAACTGGCTGCAAATCCCATATACCTTATAGTTTTAGAAAGCTTAGATTCTGTTCTTTCTAAAATATATAAGTTTTTAGTAAGAAATATGACGTCATAGAATTGACTTACTTAAAATCGATGGTAATTCAGTATTTTAACTGGAAGAAAATATGATAACGATTGTTTCCTTCCAATGACGGAAATCAAACAGATTTATGGATCTTATTACTAATTGCAATGTGCCGAAGAAGAAAGTAAATGTCAAAATTTAGTATGTACCGTTCAGTATTGTCTCTAGTCACTAAACTTGCAAGTTTTGCTATATTGGTATATCGTGAATGAGCATTTTATTGGTATGCTATGAACTAATGCCCAATTAAAAAATAAATACTTTAAAACGCGCCCACATAGTCATATTGCCATTTTCTCCTTAAAGTACATAGATTGTTGATGACTGTCTATTTTTATAAATTAACTTTTTAAATGTTTTTCTATAAAATAATTTTTATAAGACGTATTTGGAAAATTTCTCTGCCTCCTTGACTTACTGATACAGCAAGCATCACTATAAATCCCATAGGCCGTAGGCTAGA
>LD371035.1:49833-65743 GCA_001465055.1 Ptychodera flava
TAACTCCCCGAGCCCGTAGCTATGCGTTGTTTTCGAGTGCCACTCCCCCCCCCCCCCTTTCCGTTGTCCAATCCCCCCCCCCCCATAATAAGTCTGTATTTTTCAGACGCCTTAGGGTCCCTAGAATAAGAAAAGAAATTTTAACAGAAAAAATATAGGGACTAAATAGCTGTTCCGGTCATGTTTTGAAGGGTACCGCAAAATCACGATGTTGCGACCCACATGCATTTTTGTGAAACCTGTCTTCTTGATGTAAGTCATTTGCTGAGATTATTTTTGAATAAGACCTAGTTTATGGGGTATCATTAGAAAGGTAACTTATTCTTCTTTAAGATGATACATTGCAATATGCAATATCTTCATTAAGTAGGACCAAAACTTACCAAATACCCCTATTTTATATGTTGCAAATTACAGTCAAAACTAATCTCATGTTCTACCAATTATTTACCTATACACATTATCAAAGGCAATGCTTTGTATGAAATCTATCTTATTTGCTACAAGGACATGTAGGAAATATGAACAATTAGACTTTTAACTGACAAAATATTTGCATTGAATGACTGTTACACATGTGTTGAAGGGTACTGTGAAGTCACAGTATTGCCGACTCGCAAATGTTTTGGTTACATGTGTCGTCTTGTAGGGCATCTTGTGACCTTACTTTTAACTATAGCCTAGCTTATGGGCTTTCATTGGAAAGACAATTTTTTTCGCTTTAAAATGACATATTGTAATATGCGTTACAGTATATTTGCATCGAAGCGCGCGCGTACTACCGGTATTTACACTGCAGTGCAATACCAAAAAGATTATGCCATTTCTTTATGTTAATGAGTATTTATCAATTTCGACCCAAAAATATTTTTGATTGTAAACACAAAACTTTTCGCTTGCAAGATTTCATTTCACATTGGTTCGATGCTAGTAAAAATTGATGACATTTCCAATAAAACTGCGAAAAAAGAAAATTGCATGTACTTATCACAGTGTGAGGAGGATTTTAGTTATCCGGAAGAGCAGTTTGTCGTAAGCGAACCAAAACATTGACTACAGGCAACGTCGGCGCAGCATAGACAAATCTACCGGGTCCAAGTATAACTAACTTCCAAGTTAGGTGAAGCTGTAGGTGTAAAGCCCATATTCACCAGTGTTTTAACCGTAACACACGCAAGAAAATACCAAGAGGATTTGACCGGTTGACCTCGCTGTTAATTTTATGCAGGAAATTACAATAACAATGCTTGGTCGAATGACGTAGTACCTTGAGGGCGGGATCACCAGTGGTATAGGGGGAGGAGTACCTTCCTGATGGTGATAAGTGGTGCGGATTACCGTCGCCTAGGTGACTGGCGTATAGGCGTGCCAAAAGACACCTATGGTTGATTTCCTGTTGACCAGTCGGATGGCGGAGTTTGCAAATACCTGGACTGAACCATTTGGTTTTTTGTGGGTGTCGGTGTTACTTTGACGATAAAAGTAAAAATGCACAGATATTGAGTTTATTGTCTTTTTTATGAGCGGCCAGTATTTCCAACAGCATAAACTATGTGTATTTGCCCTACAAGAAATAAATAATTTCGAATAAAACATCGCGAATGTAACCACATTCCTTAAGCTCGACGTACACTTAAGTGCCCCAAAGAACCATGAAATCACCCGACTTTCGATTGAAGAGATGAGTTTTGCCAAACCGCGTATACAGAAATTTATTTTTAGAATCATAGACAGTATAGCGAGATGTAAAAAATGTGGAAAAGGCTCCCAACCTAACTATCCTAAATGTTTTTGTGTCGAGTTCGTGTTTGATTTGTTTCGAAAATGTGTTCCTACATTCTTATTCGATTGTGTGTGTTAATAAAAATGTTTGTTTCGCTTTGGATATTTGTAGAGAAGTTTGGATTAGTGTGTACGGTAATGTTTTGTTTGTGTGGGGAAAGCTTATGGCGAGCCGCAGCCGGACCTATGTTGTTACAAAAGTTGATAGAGTCGCCCTTTGACGCTTGCGTTTCGGAAACCCAAGTGTGGTTTTCTCATCAGTCGCAGTGTAGATTCTTTCCTTAGTTTGTGTTTGTGAAAATTTATTTTAATGCATTTTAGTGGTCTTGCTTTTCGATTAGCGAGGCAAGTATATTAATTTTTGGTCACGTTGTGAGTCCGTTTGGTGGTTCGGTTTGTTTGTTCTATGTTTCTTTACTTCGGTAAATTTTGTTTTAACTGGTGTGTCTTTTAGATTTTTGCGGAGGTTTGTGAATTTTTAGGCAATAAGTACCACTGCGGGGTACGGATTTTATGTTTATTTGATCAAGATACTTACAAGTATCCTGGTTGATGTGATTGTTCTCGTACATTTTGATTAATAGTTCGTTTACTTTGTTTACTGTTTTTGTTTTATACTGCTTGTTGTGTATAATACTGAGTGTTGCGTAATTGCCTTTCGCATTCGAGTACGTAATCGTTTGTGTTGACAATGACGAAAACCCGACCCTTGTCGAAGGTTTTTTCCCCCCGAAATTTGTCTATTGCTTGCAAGCTGGTTTATCGCGATTCTTTTGGCACGCGACATGTTTTGTTTCCTTGTTTGAAAGAGTATCTCTAGAAGTGGGAGTTTAGCAGCTTCAGATAGCTTTCAAGTTTTTGATTTTTGTTGTTCGTGGGGCCCAATTTGACTTTTCTTTGAATTGGTGTTGTTGCGATTGTTTGTGTCTCACCATGGAGGTAGTAGGAGTAGCGTAGTCACATTTTACGACTTTATTTGTTGAAATCCTGAGGTGGTTTTATTCTATTTGGTTTTGTTGGTGTCCGAATTAATTTTAAGGCTTTTGCCTAGTACTATTTTTCGGACTTTCAAAGTTTGAGTGATGATAGGTTGTTGTTGAATTTCATGTTGTTGTCGGCTTTTCTTTGGAAATAGCTGATTTATTTCCACGGCCATTTTTTCTGTTACGTACGGTGATTGTTTATTTTGTATTTAATGTTGTGTTTCAGTTGTTTGTTATGTGTACGATTTTTGTTAGTTCTACCTGTTTGTGTGTTCTATGTCATTTTATGGTTTTTTGGTAGTTCTCTTTTTGGAGTATTTGGTGGCCTTGAAAAGGGCCGCTTGGTATGGGTTTTTGTTAGCACTTGGCGCGTTTGTTTTGGCGATGAGCCTAGCTTTTTATGCTTCTTTTCGCCGATTCGATGTGCTTGGTGAGTAGGTGTTTGCCGCCTCCTTGTCACTGTGTTTGCGTACATGGACAGTCTGCATAGCCCTTGTCTGTGGTCTCGATTTTGATCAAACTTACATTTAGGAGTATATATCAAAACTGATAAATGATTTATGTTTTCACATGGGTTCAAAAAAAGTTTCGCCCCGGTGTTCATTTTGGCCCAGGAATTCCATCCACCCACCCTTTGCAGAGTAGTAAGCTTATGGGGCAAGTAAACATGGATGCGCCAGTGCGATTCAACGATCAACCTGTATATCGGATCGAAAGTCAACAATTTTACGGCTCGGACTATGATTTTACAAGTTTATATAAAAAGTATAAGGCGCGGGGTATTATATATTGACTGATTACTGTAGCTATGATAGACTATATTCAGGACGGGCAGCGACTGGCAGTAATTAGTAGGCAAAACAGGTGGTTTTCACCGTGGGCAGAACTCGGTGCAATGATACTGAACATTAATAGTAAGGCTGTCACCTTGAAGGTAATGCTGTAGGTGAAACAAGGACTTCAAACGCACGATGGTACAAACATGGATGTAATTTTACATCCATGGTACAAACAACACCACAAGTGAAACGTACACATAGAAATACACGCGTTCCTACATTATGTCCACCCGGGCCACGCGATTAAAATATGACTGATACTGCTGGATAGTGTTAATTGGGTCGGTAAACAGTCAATTAATAGTTTAATTGACTACCTGGGTGATTGACAGGTCGTGTCCAACGACGCATATGCAAAGCAGGCCAAAAGACAAAAGCCCCCAAAGATATTGACAGCCGGCCAGGGGTCACCATGAATACGTAATGACGCTTCACTACGCAGAAACTGCGTAGTCAAGCCCTTCTTAACCGGTCAAATCCTCTTGGCATTTTCCCTCATGCCAACATGCAGGTGTACCATCGAACGCCGTGGCTCAACTTAGCAGCCATAAAAAATATCAGCAGCCTGCACCACAGACAAACATAGACAGATTCGCAACGGGTATTGTTTAAGGCGTGACGCGTTTACGTAACCAATCCAAATTCGCCTCGCCTCAGGTTGCTCTCACCTCTCTTTTCCGAAAAGTGCCGACCATGCATCCTTCGGTAATTTTCGGACTTTTGCCAATTGTTAATCGAAAGTATGTTCGGCAAAGTTTGTGTTGTTGTTGTTGTCGTGTGGTGCTGAGCGGAATTGTCGTGCTGGGGAAAACGGGAGTGTTTTTACCTTCAGGAAAATGAGTTTTACCGTTTTAAAAATTCCTCTCATATTTTATGAATATAGAAATAACGGGCGACGCGCTGACCATTAACGTTTATTTATGGGCATGGGCGAAAGGAAAGCCAAAAATTAGTGGGCGAGGCTTGCCGAGCCCAATAATTTGGCTTTCCTCGAGCCAGCGCCTATAAATAAACGTTAATGGTCAGGGCGGAGTCTGTTATTTCCATTATATTATCAAAGAACCCCCTAAAACCGTCAAAATTTACGAAAATTGCCCATGCGAACGACAACCGGGCCCCAGAACTTGTCAGTGAGTAGTGCGTGCGCTGTAAAAAATTTGCAAATCCGGAGATTTTTTCCAAAAAAGTGTATAAACTTGGCCCACAAGTGTTCAATTTTATTTGTGATGATTATGATCTTTGTACAAATTACAATTTACGTTTTAGATGAAAAGTTACGATGTTCACGATATTATTCATATTCACGGACACATAAACGAACCATTATTGTATATTTGTGGTCGGTCACGTGATTCAGGTCGACCAATTAAAATGCAACCAACAGTGTTTGAACCAAATTTTAAAGTCTTTTATGGATACTGTCTGGTTTTACTCAATGGTTTACGGCGAGACACCTTGAAAACACATGTCTGACATGGTGGGACAGAGAAGCAAATATAATACCAAAGCTGATGGCTAACTCAACTAAAGAAAGTAAATGCGCATGCTCTGTATTTACTGCCTATTAGGGTGCCCTCAAGCTTCCCTGAAATTGAAACAAGTACAATTTAACAAGGAACACAAAACACTTGGCTTGAATGTCCGAGGCGAGAACACCTCTGATGAACAGTCTGATGAACAAAAACCCAACTCACGTTATATTTCGGCCAGTCGATATTCCAGTTTACATAGAATTTTAAATAGAAATATAAATTAGGCTAATGATCAATTTCAAACGTTTTCCTTCAAAGCGTTTTTGCTCCTTTATGAAATGAACAGGTTTTCAACACTAGTGAAATTATGAGAATTTGATGAAAACCCTTTTTAGGATGGTATATCCGTGCGTGGTACGTATAGGCTCGTCAATATTCAAATTTATTCATTCCTATAGAAAAATAGCCGTGTCCATAGTGTCGATGCCTTAAATGCTTTTAGGCTTTTGGCCATTTCCGAAATTAAGGGGTTGCCAAAATCAGTGAAATAATGAGATATTGCTAAAAACCCTTGTGACGACTATTCGGTGAGGTCAATCAGAATTTTACTGGAAAGCTTCGTTGAATATATGAAAAGCCTATTTATTTGAAAAACCTTTTTAGCAAACAGATTTACCAAATATATTTTTCTGTTTTTACTCTCAAAAATGACATCAAATCAATTCCAGCAAGCTGTTTTGTCTGTGACTTTTCCGCTAGGAGACTGGTTACCGTTCGTTTTGACTTCGAACCTGATTGAAACCACCGTATTTTGTACCCTAGGTTTGATAGCTCTGCTGGTGGACAGAATTGTCCCCGAGGCTGTCTTATTTCGCCCAGTTTAAGCGATGTATTCTTTGGTTCGCTTCGATAAAGTGATTGTGAGCGTACAAGCGTGAGTACTTCACGAACTCTACATTGTGTGCAGAGGTCGCAGCCAGAAAAATTGTAACAACTTAGCTCGGTTATTGAACCGATCTTTATTGAGGATTCGGCCGAGCGGTTTATCTGTGGCTTCTTCGCTATGTGACTGGGTACCGTAAGTTGTGAGTTCGAACCCGTTTGAAACCACCGTATCATTCAAGGTAAGTAAATCACCAGGTTCAAGAAATGAAACCAAAAAATGACAAAATCAAAAGTGAAATCTCGAACAACTAGTTAAACGGTGATACCAGATGTCCGGAGCGGGTAAGCGTACCCTGCTAGCATGCTACAAACGTCAAGATTGAATTAAAGTGACAAATAATTGTACGGTAAACACTGTGGGCAAAATGGCCCCTATTTTGTTCACTCAACATGTGACAATTTTTTGCCACACATACGCTGAATGAGTGTAAAGAGAGCCAAATCAAGCTTCCGCGTAATGTTAAAAAACTTCGCCGAATTTCCTAGCCGCACAGCTAAATATTCAGGAAAGAGATGCAGATTCAATTTCCTCATATGTTCCTCTGTCCATTATAATATTTCGGCAATAATTTCATGAAGGAATTCTTAAAATACCGAAGCAAAAGTACTGTATGCAAAAATAGGCTAAAACACGGCCAACAGCACAAACGATCGTAAACTCGTCATTTCATAAAAATAAGAGGGAAATTTAAAAAACTAAAACCATAGAGTTTTAGTTAACCTTCATGAGATGCTTAATCTTAAATATTGTAAGAAATAACAGCGAAATGAAAAATTTAAACCGGCGGGATTTTTCAGATGTATTTTTCATTTTACGATGTGCCGAATAATCTCGATTCCCATAGAAAACAATGGCGTTTATGCGCGTCCGATCGACCGAACAGATTGCACACTTCTCGCCGGTTCAAATTTTTCAATTCTGAACCAATGATAATGAAAATTGGCACGGTGATCCTTTGACTTATAAGCAAAAATCGTATCGTTTTAGTTTTTTGAATTTCTTCGTAAAATTTGTTTTATTGCCATTCTATTTATTCTGATCACTGAAATATACTGTTGCCGTCATCATATCATATTGAAAAGTCAGCTGCAAACTCGATCTAAACGCTTAATTTATATTTGATTTTTTTTAATTCCTGTGTATGTGTTGTGACTCACTTTGTACAGTCCACTGGTTTTTCGCTCTTGGAAGTTGATATTGATATGCATTCATTAGCCAAACGTACAAGGGGAATGAAATGTACGTTTGTGTTACAGTTTCGTATGAAAATTTATTTCGTACTGATTAATAATGATTATGGTCGAGATAAAAAATCCAAAGACAAGCTGGCAAATTATATTAATGGGAAATAAACCCTAGGCGGGCATTAAAGTTCGTTCACTCACTCGGCTTAAGTTCATTCAATTATCGGTAGCGGCTGTTCGCGCCCGTCCTGTTGCTACTGGTCTATTCACAGTCGTGTGTAGAGGGATTGCGGTCAATCCAACAGAAAAGCTATACACACAACATTTGCCAGACAGTAACCCCTCAGGATTTTTAATTTAAACAACTGGAAACTTTAACCGATCCTATAAAAAAGATATACGCACAACGTTTTTTAAGCAATCCGAAAAAATTAGCAAACAGTGGGTTTTACGCATACAGGTAACAGTTCATTGACTAACTTGGTAGCAGTCTAAAGTTGTGTTCAATAGCTCTTTAAAGCACGGTCATGTTTATACCATAACCATTTAGGCATTAAATTTCCTTCTATTTATACTGTTGTATTCGGATTCCAAGCCAACATGATAGCAAATTAATCCATTACTTTTTCAAATCAGCAAACGATGTATATGAAAACTAAATTATCATAGAATATTTTATTCGGAATCTGACAAAAAACCAAAATTACAACTACTCTCAAGGAAAGTTCCTGCTTCTGTAAGACGTTCTTGGGATAATACTAAGTGTCGAATAGTAACTTGAAAAGTTCCTTAAGTCAATTCGGTAAGCACATGAACCTCCCCAATTTAAACATGGAAGGTGTGTCTCAACATTTGAGAATTTTTCAGTTCAGAAATCTAAACAGGAGAGTAGTCGGAAATACAGATACCTGTAAAGCACAGTAATGCAAAAGACCAACCACGTTGTCTACGCATTCTAATAGTATGTCCACAAAAATGTACTATCGTCCACCTGTTATCAGTAGAGTATCGCAATGCATTTCTGACGAAGAGGCTGTCAGTGAAATTCAATGAGTGTCGATACAAAGCGCGGCAGACCTAATCACATGATTTTGCATCGTAACCAGGGTTACATTATGTATGCGTGCATGCATGCATGTTTTTTGTGAGTGTATGTATGTGCGGCATAGATATCTGCAATGGACATACGTTCATGTCAACTAACATTGCATAACACAGTTTAAATAATAACAACTTCTTCTACAAGCCTACAGGTGTCTCAAACTGAAAGTCACATTTCGGCTATTCGTTTAATACCAATATAAGCGCCCTCACACAATTACTCACATTAACGTTTGTTTACCACGTTCCTTCCCCACCTTCTAGATACCCTAGAAAAATTAATGGAAAATTAAACAAGGAACAGTTTAATTTCATCAAAAGTTCACATTTTATAATTTCAAAGAGTCAACATATTTCACTTAGCTCAGAGTATCATCTAGGTATATTGATCTGACAAACTAATAACAATTATTTTTTGTTCTGAATATCTAGCTGGTACTCTTGTGACTCGACATGATATTGTCCCTAGTGTCATGTTCCCTGTACCTGATCAAGTTCACCTTAATGGCTTTCTTGTCGTGTAAGATCTTCCAATCCGCTGGCAACAAATCAATCAGCTAACTCTGAAAATCTCAGAATTGATGGACTACCATGTACAGCTACTGGTATCTACAATTCCATCGTACACAAAAGATACAACCCACTGTCTTCAAGTCATTAATAGAGTAGACCCAAAGGAAACTATAATAGACTTCCTCGATCTTATCCTTCACAGTGATAACTTCAACGTTCAAAGGCAAAACTGTTTTACAAATTTTTGGCACAGCGATGGGTCAAAAAATGGCCCCTTCTTATGCCATAGTTTTTATGGCAGAAGTGGTTAACAAACTTCCAGAAAATGTTCTCTTTTGACCATTTCTATTGAAACGGTTCATAGATGGCGCTTCCAGTATCTAGACTCTCCATGTCGATAGTCATTTCCGACCATCCACATCACATAAAAAAACAATATTCCATATTGCCTAGCCCTAAGGAACTGCAGAATCTGCTGAAAAACGTGTTCGAAATGGAGAGACCAACGGCTATCAGAATTCTACATTTACCGTGTAAATCAGGGCTATTCCATTACACTTGTTTCCGATCAAATCCTCCAGGCTAAATCTATCCCTAGAACCCAACTACTCCAATGCAATTAAAAAGAAATTGACACAACGTATCCCCTAGTTAAAGGTGTTAATTCATGGCACCCGATCCTTAAAAAATTGTCAAATCAAACTTTGAATAATTTCAATAAGTAAAAATTAATGTACCAAGGGCATCCTAACCCAGCAAATCAGAGCAATTAATTAATACAATCATTAACACAAACCTGAGGGATCTGTTGGTTCACACAACTGGAAATGTTCAGCAAAAACGTTGGGTTTATGAAGCGTAGATTGCTTAGGGGTTGTAACGTGTGTAAACAGAGCGATAACACGCAAAACTTTCACAGTACAGATGACAACGAGATTTATTCTATGAGAAACAATATAACATGTGTCAATTATAGGCATCAAACAAGTTAATAAACACAGTTTTAATGTCGCAAACAACTTGAAACCCTCTGGATGCATAAACTTGAGACAGTCGCGATTGGGTATAAAGCGCCCTACTCGAGTTCTGTGCTGTTATATATATATATATATATATATATATATATATATATATATTATATCATATACCCATGCCCATATTGCGATATTCTGATGATGTTTACCGTAAAATATCCCACTGGACATATTACTGTAAACGTCGCAGTCCGCGTGCTAAACGTCAGGGAAATTGTGGGTTATACGAGTTAAGCACAAGTAGAATTGGGTTTGAACTTGTCTTGTATCTTATAATGTCGACATGTGATGATATCCGACCTTTCGATTACCGCTACCGCAAAGTACTCACACTCTACAGCTCTGCAGAGAGCGGTTAACCAGACCCATTACCTGCTCAGACGATCACCGTTTTTACCGCCACATTTCGATCGTCGTTTCGTCAAAAAACAGAATCTCAATCATTGTACAACGAGTCATCGAAATGAGTTTTTTCGATTTTCTTCATAATCAAAGACATCGACTCAAATTTGTTGTTTTTAAAACCATTCTGACAATAAAATTAAAATTCTAACAGCGAAAGGTAGGGGTTGAATGGACGATCAGCTGAAATGTTCACTCTCAATATCATCACCATCATGCATGGCAGCATACAATGATCAAGAGCTCCAGGAAATATTTGCATTGGCTGAAAAATTGTGTGGTGGTGAGCCAAATCCTGAGCAGGAAAGGCATCATCAATAATGTGAGCCGTCTAACCGACAACACCAGCAGCAAAATCAAGATCGTTATGCTGAATTTACCGATGCAGACTTGGATGAGTTCGTGGACCAGAAAAAGAAGAAAAACACCGTTCGAAGTACCAACACGGAGGTAAAACAATTCCATGAATGGCTGTCAGTCATACGTCCATCCGAAACTCGCCCCTTTGTTCAAATTCCACCACCTGAACTCGATGGTCTACTTGCTGGCTATTTTGAGGGAGCTAGACAAAAAGATGGGGAAGAATACGAAACGGATACGCTCACAAATTATCAGTGAGGAATCAATCATTTTCTTTAGGACAACAGCCACCCGGTTTCAATTGTACGTGGTAACGAGTTTCAACACTCCCGAAAATGTCTCGCGGCAAAAAGGGGTAGAACTGAAAAATCAAGGAAAAGGAAATAAACCGCAAGCCACTGAAGTCATTATGGAAGATGAAGAAAAGCTTGTGATTGAAAAGGGTATCATCAGAAGAACAAGTCTCGAAGCTCTGTTCAAAGCAGTTTGGATGAAAAACACGAACATTTTAGGGTTTTGAGTAGGCCAAGAAAACAGGGACTTGAAATTTGGCGACATCAAGCTGAAGAAGACCGCCGGTAAAAAGGAGTACCTTGAATTCAACGAAAGAGACACAAAGACGAGATTTGGACAGGCTGGAGCCAATCTAAGAACGTTCAGCTCTAAAATTTTCACAACGCCTGAGAAACCGATACACTTCCGATCGTATCGTACCACAATTTCTCCTATTGGCGCCCCGTCGAAATGGACACTGCCGACAGCCCGGTATATCTGGAGATCAATTATTCACCCTCGTCAACTGTCTAGTTCAAGAAAACACCGATGGGAAAAAATATTGGCAGTGGTAGTCCAAACAATGACCGAGAAAATTGGAATGAGGGGTAAGAAGACGAACCATAGTATGAGAAAAACAGCTATTGCAAAGTTGCTTCACGCAGGTATTTCACAACACAGGTTCAACAACTGTCCGGTCACAGTCAACTTCAGTCTGTCAACCACTACGCCGTCGCCTCTCTCAAATAACAGGAAGAAATGCCAAACATTCTCGCTCCCCAGGCTTCCTCATCATCACCATTATGACTGCCATTTGGTAATTGGACACATCATCCACATTCTCTATGAAGGGACTCAAGTTTCGATATACTCGAGTACAATAATGACATCCACCACATGGCAGGACGTCTAGTGCTACTCCATGTTCGAAGTATGCACATTGTTCTCTGAAGTAGTAGAATTCCATCTTCCAGCATACACTTCCATCTCGATTTCGCACCAGGACTGGAGCAGAGGCCCATTCAGATATTGATGATCTTATTACACCAGCTTCCAGCATTTTCTTTAGATGAGTCTCTTCATCTGCAAAACACATTGGTGTTCTTCGCATCCGTTGTTTGATTGGCTGGTTACCTTTTGTATCGATTCTGTGGGTGATTGCAGTGAAGTTTCCAAGGTCAAAATCATCTTTGGCAAAAACGTAAGAGTATTCCTGTAGAAGTGACTTTAGCTGTTGGCATTGCTGTCCTTGGAGATTCTTACAGGATTTTTCAAACAGGTCCTCTAGATGAAGGAGTAGCCCACCACTTGGCTTGGGGCTTTGGTCTACTTCCTGTTCAGTTTCCTGTTTGCGTGTCTCTTCTGTACATTGTTGGACAGAGATCACGCTGGCTTCAACTGCTGATGCAATTGGATTCTTCTTTTTGAGAACCACATACCGGTCTGTAGGGTTAAGTAAACAATTCTTTGGTGATTGTTTCCCCGGATGTATTGTTCTCATCATCATCACCCCCAAGTTTGGTACTGGATCGACTATGTAGTCCGACATTCCCACAGTAAGAGTTCAGGGAACTCTGACTATGGAATGTGGTGGGACAACTGTTCATTGCCTTACCATAATCTTTGCAATTTTCGGAGTCTTGTCCGGATGTCCAAACGTTATGGGTATATTTTCCTTACCTATGTGGAGCAATTTTGTATCCATGTTCATAGTAGCTCCTTGGGTTCGTAGAAAATCAATTCGAAGTAGCATCTCATCTCTGATAGGGGTGACATAGATTTTTTCTTGGAAACTGGTGCCTCCAAGTTGTATGTTCACTGGTCCTACCAAACTTCCTGTCATTGTCATCTGTCTGCAAGCCGTCTGCATGGTGACTTGATGGAGTATCGGAGGTTTATCTTCCAGATTGTTGTACACTTTGTCAGAAATTATAGTAACTGCTGTGGCCGTGTCAATGATTGCGGTGATCGGTTCTCCTTCAATCATCACTGGAATGCTATACATGAAACTGGATACCAATTGATTAACAACAACCTCTGGTACAGGCTTGTTATCTGTTGAGGTGACAGTAACCTCTGGCCCCTTTGCAGATGGAACATGTGGGTTTGGTTGTTCGTTGTTTGATGTGTCACTTGCTTCCATGGCTTGTTCGGTTTTGTCCCTCTTGTCCGTTGAATTGATAGCAACCTTTTTTGAAGGTTTGTTATCTGCTTGAATAGTTTTGATGACCTCTTGCTCTTTGGAGTTCGCCACTGCCTGTGAAGCTTCTGAAGTTTGATGTCCAACGTTTGTTGTTGCTTCCTTGGCTTGCTCGGTTTCATCCCATGAATCAGAGCTTGTAGGTACTTCAATTGTTAGTCTGTCCTGATGTCCTGGTGTCTCCCCTGTAGGGGTTGTTGACACATTGTTAACACAGACTTTTTCCAGCTCAATGGGTGATGTCTTTTTGGTGAAACTCTTTTCTTCCTTAGAAGCGTTGAGGCCCCTGGCATTGCTATGGGCCAAACTCAGGCCTCCTGGCTTGACCCTTTGGTGTTTAATGGCTTGGAGAATGTGGTTTTCTTTTCAGGTGCTTCTGCCCTCTTTGGACTTTTGTATGGGCAGTCCCTTTTGTAGTGTCCAATTTCTCCGCAACCATAGCAGCCTCGATTCTGTGGAGATGGTAATCGGCTTCTAGAAGTTTGTCTCTTTGGTTGACCACCTTTGTTAGTTCTGCTAATTGGGACGTTACTGTCTGTAGTGTCGCACTCATAGCAGACATCTGGGTTTCCAGGCGTGACATCCTCCCCTCCATTGCAATTGTTCCATCTGTCTTACAAGCTTTGAACTTCATGCCTTGTTCTGGAGAAGGTGACCTCCTGCGTTCCTGGTCATATTGGGATGTTGACCGTACTTCATAGATGTCCCTCGTCCGGTCTGACTCTGGACTAACAAACTGCACTTCTATTCTCTTCTGCTCGCAGGTTCTGGCACCAAATATTTCCCTATGGTTGTATTGGTACCACTTGATACTGTCCAAGGCTGTCTCGATGCTTGCAGGTCTTTGGTTGGCTACCGACTCTCCTGCTTCACGATTGTAACATCCTTGACAGAACTTCATTACAGCCTGTTGCTCTAGGGTAGTGTCACTGAAATCCCAGAAGGCACGTGCAGCAAGTGAATATACTCTTCCCGCCCATTCTTCTAAAGTTTCGTCAGGATGTTGTCTTGACTGGGCGAATTGGAGCTGGGTCGATTCGGGAAGATCTCATGAACCAAATCGCTTCTCCATCTCCTTTATCAGCTCATGGTAGCTGATCTCCTGATTACGTTCTATGACCATTGTGTAGTAATCACTTGCTTTGCAAACCAGATACCAGCACAGATAACCTTTGCAGTCATTAACGGACAGGTCTTGCATCTCAGCAAACTTCGTGAACTTCAGATGAAATGCTCGCCAATTACCAGACCCATCATCTACCAAGGTTTTGGGCACTGATACGGGGATAGATTGTCGATATTGATGTGTCCTTCTGCAATGCTGGTAGTATAATGGCTCCCTTGCTACTCTTGTCTCATAACCCCCATAATAATCTCCAGTGGATGGAGGCTGTTGGTCGGGTGTCGGCTGATGAGGCAATGGTGGCACCCTGGAGTTATCCCTCTGATCTGGTGGATAAATTGAAAAATCTGACCTCTCTTGCCTTCTCTGACTTGAATATGGTGTTCGCCAACTGTCCCGTGATTGTTCACCAGAGTACGGCCTTGGGGGTTATACTGTTGGTTGGCTTGCATAGTCAGAGGGTCTGGTAGGTTCTGATGGTGGATAAGTAGCTACTTCCGGTGGCTGTCTTTGTTGACCGGCTACTTCCGGTTGCTGCATACCTACCTGTAAATGCTCCCGCCATGTACATTGTCAGGTGGCTTCATGTTGTCGGGTCAGTTTATCTATTCTTTCAATCCACTCTTCAAGGCTGTCCTTTTCATCACTCCCTTCGGATTCACCATCCCATTCCCCTTGAGTAGGTGGGATGATGGCATGTGCACCTTTAATTTGTGTCGCTGGTGAAGCTTGGTGTTTCCGTTTAGTTTCAAAAACAGCCATCTCGATAAATTTGTCTGAAGGGGTGAACCTTGGTATTGAGCAGACCATTCCGTATGTAATCTTACCGTATTTCTGACGCATTTTGTCCATCTTCTTCGCAATCTTCTTTCCTTCACCAGGTAAGTACAACATGTCTTCTGCAGTGCAGGTGTTAAGATCGATCTTCATGATTGCAACAGATGCAAAGTTTATTTCCAAAATATCAAATTACAGATCAGTCTTTTATTTCAACACAAGCAATATTATGCGTAATGCCAACAATAATTGCCTGGCAAGGATTTGTGTTGTTTTATGAAAATTAAAGACCAGCATTCTATTTTAAACAACCAATGATATGCGTATTGCCAATAACAATTGCCTGGCAATAATTTGTGTTGTTTTATTGTTGAACTGGTGCTAATAATAAAAACGTTTATTACCCGCAGTACAGTACAGAGTAATAAAGAAAAATGATTTAAAATAACTCCAATATTACCCGAAGTGGAATACAGGGCAATACATAGTAAATAAAAACGTTTATTACCCGCAGTACAGTACAGAGTAATAAAGAAAGATGATTTAAAATAACTCAAATATTACACAAAATAGGATACAGGGCAATACATAGTAAATAAAAACGTTTATTACCCGCAATTCAGTACACAAATACAGTACAATAGAATACGGGGCAGTATATAGTAAATGGCAGTGTAAAATATAATTGCTCGCAATTGTAAAATATAATTACTTGCAATTAAATACAGAGTAATAATAATGTAATAAAGTCGGAGAATGAAAATGGAACTTGAGATGTTAATGTTCCCCTATTACGCTATTTTTTGCACCACTAATTGGTAAAAAACTGGTGGTATATATTTCTTTGACCGCACAAAAATGTGCAGTGAAAACGTGGTGTGCGTAATTCACCATTGTCAGCAAGAAAAAAGGTGTGAAGAA
>LD371035.1:65753-99575 GCA_001465055.1 Ptychodera flava
TTCACCCCCCCCCCCAGATGAGTTAATATGAACTTACGTCCAGATAAAGAAACTTACCTAAAACAGTTAAAGCAATTACCTTTTCCTGTTCCGTCGCAAGATTTACAGCAACAACTGGAAACTTGTTCTTGATTTTCTCTCAGCTGCCACTAGCTTCCAAGTCTCTCACTCTGACTTTTAGTTTTCTCACCTTTTCCCACAATAGGTTCGGAAAAGTCGCAGCGCCAATTATTGTGAACCCAGTGAATGTAAACTTAGTAGACTTACCAAGTCCTTGTTTGACTGGTGGAGTTCCGCAGGAGGTTCAGTAAAGACGTCTGTTTGCTTTGGCGGTGTGGATAGATCTGCTATTCAATCGAGGGGAAACGCGTAATGTACATGCAAGGCATTTCATGAATACAACGACAGCGCAGCACCTGTGCAGGAGAGCGCCGCCAACGGCTGAAAGCCCTCATTTCACTCCATATCTAAAGCAATAGGTGCTTCATTTCAAATCAAAGACGGCGTCAACTCCATATTAAGAGATGTCATATATGCTCTAATATATCGGACTTGTCAAATGCATTATATCGGAAAAAATATCTCAACCATTTTACAGGAGACTTAATGGTCACCGCTGAAATATCAAATCAACTAAAATACATATTTTTTTTTTCATTTTAATTTACTTTATTGTCCTCAAAAAACGAAATCAATTACATTGTAATGAAAAAAAATTACATCGGTATTAACATTACACAAGACCTTTAAAAATTCCCCAGTATTTGTAATGAGTGTCCTTTCCCGTCACTTTTGATTGGTAAGTATCCGATTTTCGTACAATACCGAAAAAAGAAGTTAGCCAATCAAGTGAGGGTATTTTTCATTTTGACCTACAATTGCAAATAATTTTTTTAATTAACAATACGCAGTAATTTAAAGCTTTCCAACAATCTTTTGATAGTTGATGTTTCGTTCTAATACCCATGAGCACGTCAAAAGGTGACAACTCTATGCTAATATTACATTTACTCTCTAAAGCCGCCTCTATCACTTTCCAGAACTCTATGATATAGTTACATTCAAAAAATAAATGTAAGATGCTCTCCTCATAAATTCCACAAAACGAGCATTTATCAGACTCAGTTATCCCTCTAATTTTCAGGTATTTAGTTGTTGTAAGTATTCTACTGGTTATCCTATATTGAAGATTACGTAATGCACAATTTTGTGTAATCCGAAAAGGTAAAGAGGCATAAAATTGAAAATCAAAAGCACCAAAAAGAAGTTCCCACTTTTGCTTACATTTCAAAGGTTTCAAATGCTCGTTCATGAACAGTTCAAGTATTATTTCATAACTCTTTTTACATGTGGCTTTTGACAGGAAGTCATTTGTTAACTGCCGTATTGACTGAGTATCGGGTTGACGTGTTATCCTTTTCCAAGACTTTGGGATAGTTCGAATCAAACCATAATACTTAAGTCGGTCGGGAGTAAAAGTGTATCTATTACACAAAACTTTGTATGATAAAAAATCATTGTTCTCGTCTAATAAATCTGAAAGATACATTATACTCTTCCGATACCACTCAATATAAAAAATGCTCGTATTATTAACCCTCACAACGGGATTAAACCAAATACATTGACGTGAGGGAGGAACAAGGCTTTTCACGCTGACGGTTTCAGCCCAACTAATTAGAACAGCTTAACAAAAATTATGACAAAAAAATTTCTTTCTCGCAAACTCTCTAATTTGCTCGGCGGAAAAACAAACGAGAGTGGTCGGACTAATACCTCCCCATGCTTCAAACATTGTAGACCATGTGGAATCTCTGTTTTGTACTAGTCTCTGAATCCATGACGCATGGAGAGCTTGAACAAAGGACGGAAGATGTGTCATTCTCACACCACCAGTCTTATAATCGCAAAACAATCTCAACCTATTTATTTTGTCCTGCTTCGCGTTCCAAATAAAATTATAAAATATTTTCATTGAGGCAGTTAGATTAATATGAGAGACTGGAGGTAGCGATGGAAAAATGTGCACAAATTTAGATAAAGCTATAGTCTTTATAACCGTGATTTTTCCACATAAAGTCATTGGACGCCAGGACCATTTGTCTAACAAAATTGCTACTTCCTTCATTTTAGGGACAAAATTAATCAGCTCTAGATGGCCCACATCAACATTAAAATTATTACCAAGTATATTGAAATCTTTATCAATCCAAAGCAAATTTCTGTCTGGTAATAACACCTCATCGGAGTGACTTTTTGAGCCAAACCAGACCATTTTTGTTTTATCATAGTTTATACGTAGACCTGATAAACGTGCAAAGGCGTCTAATGTGTCTAATAAACATTTTGATTTTTCAGAGCCATCTAAAAATGAGAAAGTGTCATCGGCGTACTGACCGAGCAAAAATTCCTTATTTCTGAGCCGAATACCTTTGATGTTATGGTTTGCTCTGATTTCATGAGCAAGAATTTCTACGCACGTGATAAACAAATAAGGGGACAGTGGGTCCCCTTGTCGGACACCGCGCTCAAGAGAGAAGAAATGAGAAAAATTTCCGTTATTTATAACACAGCTTGAGATGTTCGCATACAAAACTTTGACCCAGTGTCGAAAAGAAGGTCCAAAATTAAACCTGAGCAAAGCATTATCAATAAATTCTCACGAAAGGGTGTCAAACGCTTTTTCGAAATCCAGAAGTGCCAGCAAACCAGGAACTTTGTCCAACTTTGTGGTTAACAATACATCAAATACTAAGCGAGTATTTTCGCCAATAAACCACCCTTTAAGGAAGCCTTTTTGGTCTGAGTGAATAATTTTAGGCAAAATGCTTTTCATACGATTTGCTAATGCGCCTGAAGCAATTTTGTAATCTATATTGAGGAGCGTAATCGGACGCCAGTTCTTCAAAAGATAGCTATTTTTATTTGGTTTCGGAATACATGTGATAATACCCCTTCTCTGTGAAATTGACATTTGACCTAAACGATAAGCAGAATTAAAGGCGCGTACTACATACTGACCTATATCTGACCAAAATGTTTTTATAAAATTCAACTGTAAAACCGTCTGTACCCGGGGACTTATAATTTTTCATTGATTTCAGAACACGCTCGCATTCTTGCATAGATAAATTTCCTTCCAACGACTTGCTTTCATCAGCATTTAGCTTTTTCATAGAATCTTCGTGCAACATGAAATCATTCAAACCAGTTTGAGTACATTGTACATTTGTAGGGGCAGAGTAGAGTTTTTCATAAAAGTCTGCTTGCGCATTAAGGATGGTTTTGTCATCTGTAGTTGTCAACCCATCATTCAAAATTAACTTCTCAATGGTTTTGTTGATATAGTTCCGTTTTTCCAATGAACAAAAATATTTACTAGGCTTTTCACCCTCTGCCGACCAGCTCGCACGGGCTCTCACTTTACTTCCCTCTAATTTGCTGCTACGAAGTTCAACCAGCTGCTCTTGTTTTTCATGGAGATCATTCAGCTGTTCATCTGAGGACAGTCAGTTAACTTGAGAATGTAACAACTCAATTTCAGACTGAAGTGTTTTTTCAGCCTTTATAAATTCGGCCTTTTTCCTCGCTGCGTAAGGGATAGTAGCCCCCCGAATATTGATTTTCAATGTATCCAGTAATAATTGATCTGAGATACTAAAACTGTGCTCAGATTGTGAATTTACATCTCTATACTCATTTACGTTATCGCGTATTGTTTTCTTGACCAAGTCAACATACGCATCATCATTCAGAAGTGAAGAATTAAACTTCCAGAATCCTTTACCACGACGAGTTTGATCAAAACATATTGATAAAACTATCAGAGAGTGGTCACTTCTGTAACCCGCGCGAATCTTTGCCCAAGTAGTCATAGAAACCAAATCAGGCGTAATAAGGAAATAGTTCAATCTACTTTGGATAAATACGGGGTTTCGCCTCCGCCATGTGAAGTGGCATACAATTTCATTTGTCATGCGCCAGATATCAGTTAAATTATACTGTTCACAGAGAAGGTCAATTTCGAATCGCGCTTCAGAATGCTTATCAGTTGTACGGCCTGCAGTGTCGACTTTGAAATTTCTTACAACATTCCAATTTCCAACTAATATGACAGAGTCATTACCAATCATATTAGTTCTTTCCTTTATATCAACAAAGAAAGCCGGATCGTTCTCATTTGGACCGTACAAACAGACAAGAGTAAAACGGAAATCATATATTGTTAAATCTAGTAAGATAAACCGACCATTTGTATCACTTTGTTCAGAATGCAAAGTGTACTCGAAATTATTTTTGAAAAGAATGGCGACACCCCTGCTATTACTGTCACCCGCACTAAAGAATGCAGATGCTCCCCACTCCAATCGCCATCTGGTAAACTCATTCAAAGAACAATGGGTCTCTTGCAAACAAAAAATCGATGCATCTTGCTTGCGTAACCAATTGAAGACATCCTTTCTTTTGCTGGGGTCACGCAGACCTCGGACATTCAACGACATAAAAGAGAAATTAGGTTTCATTTTGGTCTAGTAAAAATGTAAATGGGTAATGGTTTGGCTCATAACCGAACCCGACAAAAATGAAATTTCGAACACCAACTCAGACTATGCAAGTCTTCACTTAAAAGGTCACTACTGAAGACAATATCGTGGACAAAAAAAAAGAAGAAACAAAAAACAGACATGAAAAAAACACAGCAGACATAGCCTGAAGAAAACAACCAAACATACAACCAATGAAACAAAAGAAAAGAAAGAAAGTGGAAAACAAGCAAAAAAGGCACGCTGAAGCAACAACTACAGAAGACAACAAGCAAGAGAACATGGCTAAACCCCAGAAAACAATTTACAAAATCAAATATTACAATGTTGAAGGCAAAATTAACATAAGTATTTTTGACCTCCATGGCATTTAAACATTAGATTACACATTCAATTCCAGAAATTTTACAGCTCTAGCCTCTTTAGATACCTTTAAATAGGTTGTCCCAAACTTGGTCCACACACTGAACCATTTTCTGTCTTTCTTCATCATTCTCGCTCTTTTGAAAATACTAGCATTTTCTTTTGTCAAGCTTTCGTTGATGAAAACTTGCTTAGAGAGCGTAGATATTCCAATTTCGGAGTTCCGAACTCGTCGTAATTTAGTTCTTGAAGAATAGAACTTTCCAGCGAGGAAGCTTGATTTGAATTTGACCAATATTACCGGTAGACCCTGGCTGTGACGTGGCAGCGGATGACAATTATCAATATCGCTGAGAGCCATGTCGACTCCAACCGCTTGCGCAATTTTACACACAGTCGAACCAATTTCTTCAAAAAGATGTATCTTGGGTACACACTCCATGAATTTCCATAGAATATCTGCGATGATACTGCTCTGAATGTTTTTGTCTCTCAACTAGTTGACCAATTTCTTCTTTGTAAGTCTCCAGCTCATTTTCCTTTGCCATGATTTTTGTGTCCTGTTGAGTGACAGTTTCATCCAGATACGACAAACCCTTTTTCAAGTCTTGAATATCAGTCCTAACGTCTGCACTAATTGCGTCCATTTTGTCCATAAGCTTGGTGAAAACATCATGAAGGGTTAAATTTGAAGTCGGTGACTCTTTTTCCTCTTTACAAGAAGGAGCAGTAGGTCGACTGTTACCCTTCAGCGGACTACTGTGACTGACTTCCATTGAACTGTTCTCACCTGTTTCGGCCATCTTAGTACGTTTTGGCGTCGTACCACGGCCAGTGCTGGAACCAGTCGAACTTTTTGACGATTTTCTCCGGTTTCCATTACGTTTCGGCATCAGAACCTTCACAGTTTGATGACCATTACTACGTCGTGTATGTGGAGACCTTCTCGAGCATGTCTAGCCAATGTTCTCGGGAAAAAAATAGAGAAAAACAGGAGCCATAGAAAAACGTGGCTCACCCATCGAACGCCCCAACGAGCCTCCTCCACGGCGTCAACTCCATATCAAGAGATGTCATATATGCTCTAATATATCGGACTTGTCAAATGCAATATATCGGAAAAAATATCTCAACCATTTCACAGGAGACTTAATGGTCACCGCTGAAATATCAAATCAACTAAAATATTACTGAGAGTAGCTTAGCGTTTTTACACCGGCTAGTTTCTATGTTGCATATTGAACTTATTTTCCAAATTAGGGACATAAGACTGAAAGGACACTATAGAAGTTCATAAAACTTACTATGTATATTAATGAGATAATTGTATTGTAATAGTGAAGGACGTTTTGCATTTTCATGTCAGCTAATTTATAATGTGCATATCTAATAACTTTACAGTTTTGCATATTGCTATATTATCGTAAGTGGTGATACAATGACAGCAGTCAAATAAATTTAGTATTTTTGTTTCAGCTTATTTCCCTTGTATTCTTAATAACCTTTGAATTAGTCTATGGTGAACATTGTTCATTATGTTGATAATAGCAGATTCCATGAAATTGCAAACTTGTGGCAAAAGTTACAATTTACAGACAACTGCAATGTATAGTGACAAAAGTGAGCGTTTCAGTTCATATGTGTTATTCTGTATATATTAACAACAAAAATGTCAGGACTTCAGTTTGTCAACATAGCATATGCATTTATAAAGTATGCATATTGGTCAAAATGGCTCGTATCTCCTTTGACACCACTCCCATTGAAACGTTTACATTTAGTTGAATCTCTATTATCTGCACATATAGTATCTGGTTTTTCTGTACACTAGTGCAGCATCCAAAGTTGTTGTGTCAAGTCACTGTCATTCAGTAAAAAGCATTTTGCTCATGTTCAAAATCCATTAGTGCATGAGTGTCCTTATGATCAAACTCATTCTTTCAGAATTTTTCGATGAGACATGATTTTTTTTCCAGTCACTACTACGAGTAATATGATCATTTTCCCTTTTTCATGTTTTCATAGGTCGTGTTGATGTGAGACTCCAAAAGACGACTTAATCGTGATCATGGTTCCTTCTAGCCTAAAGCCTGTCTTTCTTATTCTGGTACTTAGCTGGTGCACATTATTTGGCAACATTTACTCAAGCAGTGATCCAGGAGTTTTGTTTGTTTTTGATTCTTGGTCTTGTAGCAAAGGTGGCCTTGTAGCATTTCATAGAGAGATAGTTACAGAGCTTGCATCACGGGAAAAATATACAATTTATTCAACAGTTGTTGATGTTGAAACTGAAGATCAGACTAGTTGTGCAAAGGATTTCGGTATCAGTCTAATTTTTCCAAGAATTAAAAAGCGACTAAATGGAGATATACCAAGCGCGCATCGTTTGATTAACCACGAAAGTTATTTCCCTGAGCTTAAAAAGCTGAACATACATAATGTAATCGGTTATGCTCCCAGGACTGCAAATGCTTCGGCTGAAATTCGTGACAGTCTATTTCCTAAGGCACGTTTAGTTTTGATCAACCATTTCGTACCAGATCATGACCATCCTTCGTCATATGATATCGATTTACTGGCTACACAAATGCTTGCTTGGGCAAAGGAAGCTGATGCATTATTTTCCATTGGTCCTCTAATCCATGATCATTTTCAAAATGAATATCGTGTTAGCAAGACATTGTTTGAAAAGCTTCACAAAGAATACCTTCCAAGACCAGGCGATTCTCTCTTTCAGTACGAAATAGTATTGCCTCCTACGATAGACAATCATGTTATACTGACTTATGGTAAAATGAATCATAAAAGATCTTGTGTTGATGAAGTATTATTGAAGGCGGTCAATGAAAATGGAGAATTGCAGAAACAGATGCACCATAAGTCTTTGGTTTGGAAAGTCCATAGCATTGAGAAAAACAGTGAAATAGGGTCTCTATGGGAAAATTGTGGGAATTCAAGGGTTAAAGTAAAGCATTCGCGTTCCCTATTAGTTTCAGATCTGGTGAAGCATATTCAGCAGTCATATTTATGTTTGATTTCAAATTGCAATGAAGATTATACTTTTTATGGCCTTGAAGCTGTTGCAGTTGGATTGCCACTGTTAGCTTCTGATGACTCACATGTCGGTAAATATCTGACAAAATATTTTAAAAAATACAGGGATAGGTGCGTAGTGGCAAACAATATACATAGCTGGAAAGGAAAAATTACAGATGTATTAATAGATCTAGTGTCCGCTTTTGATTATGCCAAGAATCTAAAAAGAGACTTCCATAAATCAAAAGAAGTATCTTTTAGCCATGGAAAGTTTGCAGCAGTTCTCAAACAAAAGGAGGGAGGATCCCATGCAGGTAATACAGCTCTTGCTAAATAGCCAAACTTTAAGTACATTCTCTTAACTTTTCATACTTTCTTTTGATGTTGCACATCCCTTACTAATCTGACTACCATCCTACCGACATGGAAGACAGGGGAATCTTGTTTTACTATTTCAGAATACATTTATAGTAATTCAAGGTACATTGAAACAATAACTCCTACTAAAGACGGATAAATATACGGTATATAATATGCTAATATAATTCATAACATATTATAAGAGCTGCTAGGTGAATGGTATAGTGTGAACATTGTACCCTTGAGTGTATACCCACCTGCGAAGAGGGTAATGCCATAACATAAACACTTCTTTTCCTGCCATTTAAAGTTGTTAATTAGTCCTTTGAAATTCAACACTAAGAAGAATTCTGACTGATTGGCTTGAAACACAAATTCAGTGCAAAGGACCGAGCACTTCTTATAAGAAGAATGGGTACAATGCATACTTGCTTATGGCAATGTAAGTGATGCAAACAACAAAAAGTGACAGACTGGTATGGCAAAACGCAAGCTTAAATGTGCTAATGAAGCAATTCTGAATGCAAATTATCTAAATATTTACACTTTTCTTTTATTCATTTCCATTTTTAAATCACGTTATTCGTGCTAATTGCTAATATTTCCTGCTATCTAAACTCTCTTGCTCATGAAGATACCTTCCATGCTAGTTGAGGGGTCTTTTAAAGAACTGCTGATTTCTTATTTTTTTACCAAATCCAGTGTGATCTCTCATCCAATTAGAAATTTGTATTGGTATACTCATCACACTGATATAATATAACTGTTTTTTTTACAGATTTGCCAGTCAGCATTGAAGTCAAAAGGAAAGAAGGTCCCAATGTATCTTTCGATGATACAAGGTGCATTGACGAGATGGACCAAAGCATATATAATGGTGGAATGAAAATTGAGAAAAAAGCTTCTCCCAGGACACAAGACACATCTGACATTGTTAAGGAGATTTTGAAACTTGCCAATGATCATCTGAAGAGTAGGATATATAAAAAAGATCGGGAACTATTGAAGTTCATTAAAAAAGTAGCTGAAAAATGTGGTGCTATGGTAAAAGCTGTCGAAATAGGGTCGGTCCACATTATATTGAGATTTTCAAACTTGTATAACCTCTATACATTTGAAGGAAAATGTCGATCGGGAACATTTACAGAACTACTTGAACCAGCTATCATAACTGACGAGTTGCACAGGATGGCTGCAGCTATCAACATGACACTAGAGGTGAAAGCTCTGTATAGCTACAGGTATTTTGCAGACGCCGAAGCCTTCTTCATAGAGCGTAAGTTTACTAAAACCACTTTTCATACGCACAGTGACAAAGAAAATTTCCTTGGCTAAAAAGCTGTTGTGTAGATGTCAATCATGGTTTCTCAGCTATTGCAAATCCCCTGTACCTCAATGGCATTAACGGCATTCAACCAGCCCTTAAGAGTACAACCATACTAATGGCCTTGTATAGTAAAGACATTATAGGTGTATCTTTTGATAAAATCGCGTCGCTTTACAAAAAGTAGAAATTTATATTGAAAGACAATATATTAGCATGCCAAATATAAATACGTCATGCAGAATCTGCAATGTCATTGTTAGCAAACATATATTTACTTGTCCATAATAACAACTGAAATGGCGCTGGACAGTCTGTTTTTGCAAGTTGAACATCTAGCATTTCAACACTGAATAGGCAGTGAACAAGAAATAGCGTCAATGATACTTTGCTTGCATTTGGTTAGATGTGGCTGGATAGAGAGAGTGTATGTACGATATGTATTGGTATAGTATTGTGTATGTATGCATTGGACACGTATTGTAATTGTATTAGTATGGTATTGTGTGTGTACGCAATGAACACACATATATTCAATACCATGAAGCCTAAGGTACATTAAAATTCGCGATACCATCTACCACACTAAAGCAAAAGTGTCCTCTCATAAGATTTTGTTGCATGAAATGAATGTAACAATATTTAATAATTCGTCAAGTAGTGATATTTAAGAAAAAGTAATATTTAAAGCCTAATCACTGAGCTCAATGATATTGCCAATTGTATGAAGGATTGGATAGGATGGGAGCATCGTTGCGGCATATCACGAGCAAACTACCCTTTAAGACAATGTATAAGGGAGGGAGGGTGGGACAAAAAACTTTCCTTTCCCCTACCGTCATGACTTACAAACAGTTCCTTACAGTGTACCACCTAGCTCCCTGCGTTCTCTGCCCTGGCTGTGTGAGGAATGACACCTTGTGTTCTCTGGGGACTACTTTATACTTTGTTGTATTCATGAATATTTATGAGTTAAAACCTGGCAGAATATTTTCGCTATGTGCTTAGGTTTTGAATAAAGTAATATTTAAAGCCTAATCACTTCGCTTCATGATCTTGCCTATTGTATGAAGGATTGGATAGTATGCGAGCATCGTTGCTTCACACCACGCACAACGTATTCCTTTTTTAACCTGGTCTTGCATGAAATCGCAAGCATCCCAACCCTTATTCTCCAGTCCTTAATGCTCCCCATACTCACGCGAATTAAAACAAAGAACACTGAAATTTTTTTACAAAAGCTTAAAAAAAATCTATTATACACCACTGATATTGCTTCCGATATGAATCTGTCATAGATAGTGGATGCAATGAATTTGCCGAAATATTTGCATGACAAATTCTTCTGACATATCACTGGAGACGGCGATGGGTGGTGATAACACTTCCCTCTAAACATGCCCTTAAACGAAGTTCTGCACTCTGATACTTTTACCCCTTCAGAGAGCCAAAGTTAAATATGGAGTTCACATGTCCGATTTTGCAGTCAACAAAGGTCAAGTTGCAGGTGATTATATACTTCTCCTTCAATGAACACATTTCAGTTTCTGAAGGTCAAGTCGTTAGAAGAGACTACTTTTTTCAGCCTAAAGCTGCTTCTATAGCAGGGGCAAGCATGCCCTATCCATATTTGGTGGCGCCCTCTAGCTTACCCAGGTAAAAGTTTTCCGTCGCTAAACACTGATTAACTGTATATTGCATCTTCCAGTTTGAGGCAAGGGCTTTTGGTATTCCCCCTTGTCTACGGGAACCACTAACAAGAAATGACATCATACGGTGCATTTAATTCACGCTTCAAAAATCTTCTGAAAACTTAAACTCAGAGACAGTACCACGAGAAATTACACAACAGTTGCGATCTACTTTTGAAAACATTCTACTCTTTGTTTTACACACTTTCGCCATATGCCCAAAAACAATAAAGATAAAGCACTTCAACTAGATCACTGAGGTTATGATGTATTTCTGTCAGGTTGGAAACAGCTGCGATATGGCGTAAACCGAGTATTTATTTGTGTACATTGCAGAAATTTGGAAACTTTTGAGGCAAATTCCTCTTCCTCGTTGTTGTCGAGAACAAAGAGGATGAGATAAAAATGTTGGTTTCAAATTGAGCAGGCACGGCGCTATATTCGATTGCAACAAGAACAAGTAACTCATCCAAAAATTGCGGTCGGGCATTCCAAGGTAGGGTATGACTTTTCGGAGCATCGACTACAGACGATGTACTAGCAGACTTCTCGAGCTCAGCTCGTCAAAAGTTTTTCTGTAACTCCGACAGTTGCAGATCTGTAAGCACATACACAGAAAGGCAGTCTCAGAATAGCACACCTCAAATGCCTACACGTTCCTCTCAGGGAACTGCAACATTAGGCATCGCATGCACCACCTTACTATACATTCCATCCCGCACTGGGAGAAATTCATGCCCTCGTGGCCGTGAGCACAGTCATTTCATTTTCGACTCCCTCGCAGGGAAGACAGGGTACACATTGCATGCAAAACCTTACTATACACTCCCTCGCACGGAAGACAGGGTACACATTGCACGCACAACCTTATTATATATTCCATCCCTTAAAGGGACTACATTTTCCATTCCCTCGCAGGGAAGACAAGTTGGGCATCGTATGCACCATCTTACTATACATTCCATCCCTCACAGGGAGAAATTTGTGTGGTCGTGACCACAGTCACTACATTTTAATTTAATTCCCTCGTAGGGAAGATAGGGACAGAACTGTGTCGTTAGGCATCGCATGCACCACCTTACCATACATTTCATCCCTCACAGGGAAACAGTCGTCCCAAGTGGACGGTAAGAAACACTTCGGCTTGCATTTACTTACAACATAGTCGCTGCATTTTGGCCTATATTACTGAATAAACATTATCTCGAAATCTCGAAATAAATGGGCAGATATTGCCAGTTTGATAATAGAAAAACAATATTAAGTTTTGTCACAGTACCCCCATGTGTAGTGAATCCATTTTTTCTGTTATATTCCGAAATCAAATTTCTTGTACAAATGTGCACTTGTAACCTCTCTAGTCTGCATTTATATCAATTATCCAACGCCTATAAATGAGCGAATATTGCTAGTTTTATATTTGAAAAATATTGTTCATAATTCTCTCTGCACTTTTTACCTCCCACTTCAAGCAATGAGCAACAACATAAATTATGAAAAATACATAAAACTACATATATAACTTGATTTGCAGAGGAACATTGTTAATAGTTTGCCAAACAGACGCCAATAGTTATGATTTCATATTTATGGGCGAAGCACTATATCGGCAAATCTTGCCTTCTTAAAGTTTCGTAAAAATAATGACCCTCCCTCAAAGGCACGTGCAAAATTTCATGACCCTCCAAAAATGCTAACCACAACTTATCCCCCAAAAGAACACCTACCTCATGTAATTCTGTCCAGTCGTAAATGTTCTGTATAATGTAGTTAGGCTACAGATTAGGTTGTTAGGCTACTCATGCAACTGTTTCTATTGCTTGTTACCCGATATTACTTTATCCGACCCTGGAGGTCGGAAATATACCTTACGTGGACACTTGGTCAGTTCATGGTCACCCTATAACATGGGAACGTAGTCAAAATTCGAATGCCATTTGCCAATATGTTGCCCTACTTCTATGACAAGGGGCGAGTTTGTTTTGGTTGAGATGTTGTCAAAAGTTTCTGAAAAAATAGCCACTGCATGTCATTCACTAGCTCGCAAACCAAGTACTTTACCGCACTCGCTACATTATTATATTTAGTATCAGTCCTAGCCAAGCTTGCAAGCTTTAACTTCATTTTGGCACCCGTACTCAGTCAGTCATTCCAAAAGCCTAGTTTGTCATTTTCAACACCCAGTTTGACTCACTTTGTCGTTATTTTCAACACGGCATTCAGTTTATCTTTTTCAACGCCATTCTCTATGCTCAGTTTGACGCTCACTCTGTCATCTCCAACGCTCAGTTGGATGATTATTTTGTCATTTTCAACGCTTAGTTTGCTTCTCAGTTTATCGATTTGGAGGCCTTAACATGCCTTGATACGCTGAACAACTTCTAGTTTGAGTCTTCAGACAACTTTTTCTTATTTAACTTGTCAAGTAATAATGTAGTATCTGTAATAATGGAAACAACTTGAATTGTAAAATTGATTTTAGCATCATGTATAAATCATTACAATTGTTAACTGTCTCCAATTTGTGTACATTAATATTCCACAGAAAGACTAAGTACCTCGCTCCTGGTATTATTGCGACACATTTTCCATTTCCCAGACCACTTGTCACAATATTAGTTTATGAGCAAAATGTTCTGTTACATTAAAGCTTGGCTTTTCAACAAGTATATTGATTATTTTGAAAACTTTAAAGCGATTTAGTGTGTAGAATTTTAAAGTAAAACATATTCAAATGTAACTTTCATTCTCTTATTTGCTTTATATGTCATATAAATAGATCGCTATTGATTGTTAATTACAAAATGGTGAATTCGAACCACAGGAAAGAGAAAAGTAAGAACAGAACATATGTATACTTCTTCATAGGGGATGGAACCGTTGTTAATCAAGTCAGCTCTAGTGAAAAAAGTTTAGGTGATGTAGACCAATCTCGAGCCTTCAAAGAAGAGATCTGTTTTACCGAGGGAAGTACATGTAATACAGATCACATCCAAAACAGTATGGGTAAGCCGTACGCGTTCTTTCCGTATATTTACCTGTTAATTCTTATTTTCATTAGAAGAGTTAAAGCCATGCAATATGGTATATTTCACAGATATATTGTAACAAAAGAAAGTGCTGCTCGAATAAAACGTTTATCACTCCGATATTTTTTCTTCCTATGGATAACTATATTGAGTTGTATCCTAGGAATATTATATCCCAAAATTAAATACCTAGTCTTTGCTGACTAGTCTTTAAAGCAGATTTTAACATAAAATGACTATATATCAACTCAAATCTATACGTTTCCTTATTTTAATGCCAGAAGACTACAATCATGGACCTGACCTTTTCATTTTGGTTGTGAATATCGGATTCGTTGCTGCAATATTGTCTGTTGTCGTAGCAAGACATTTTTTACGTAAAACAGACGGACGTGCTGAAGGTAAGCAGAACTTCTAGTTAACGTAGGTGTAGAAATCAAGGTCGGGCATAGAAACCCCGGACCTTGCGAATGCTCAAACTTGCTCTGTGATCCTGTGAGATGGTAGTGGAGCATGATCTGTTCTGCTACCTTTTTACACTGCCTACAGCAAAGTCTGCAGTCATAGTGAAATTCTCTTGACCTCTCTACAATGAACTATCCAATATGTTTGTCTAGTCTCTGACAGGACAGCGATAACTCCTTTACAGTGCCTGCACACATTGATATGATGGTGTCGCACTATCAGAGTAGCAACTTGATTGCGACATGGCTCATACAGTGGGTGTTTGGGATCATACGGCAGGCTTGATCTTTGAAGCAGTTTACCAACTCTCAGAATTCCATTCCGATCTGAAAAAGATGACAAGGATTTCAACTGTCTGGTTATTGTAATATGTCCTTCCTTCAGATCTCTGCTGGTATCTGTGAATCTTTCCATCTTGATATACTTAAGTATCTGCTTTTCAGCCTGTTAAAATTCACATATTTCCAAAGAGGGCTGTACATCTATGCTCTTATCAGTACATCTTACTTTAATCAGTTTGATAAAGCACAGCGACCAAGCTATAGTCCTGACAAACCTAGTCCAGATAGAAACTCAGTTGACATCAACGGGAAACTTAAGCTCTAATGTAGTGGGTCCATTTAGTGTGTTGACAGTCTGTGAGCATAGGTTTCAGACGTATATCCTTTACATCTTCCCCTAATGACTTTATTCTGTGACAGGGTTTTGTGACCAATCGTGCTCCCCTCCTTAAAGGAATTCTGTGCCATTTCTCCATGAGCTTCCTTCTATTAGCTCTTGTATCTAAATCCTGCTGGTGGCTATGTCTGCTGGGTTGATTTTGAACCGCACATGATTCCACGTCGATGGGTGCATTTTACTCTGAATCTCTGCAATCATCTTAGCTCTAATTGTGAATGGTGCCAAGAACTGCAAGGGATCAAACAAAGTTGCTACTCTACTCAAAAGAGATCTATTGATGTGAATTAAAACAGCTTATGTGGTGAATTCGAATCAAAATGTATCCGTTGGAGAATCCAATTTCGTTCCCATCGTTTTTATGCTTAGAAGCTCTGATTCTTTCACATTTACTTCCGTGGCACACTCGTTTTCTGGAATTCTCTCTAGAACTACAGTGCTGTTACTGCACCAACATCGAACTTTAAGCCAAGTCAGTGCAAAGAGACCAGGCAGCTGGTCACAAGCCAGGATTGCTATGTCATCATCGTCTTGTTAGTCCCTTACATCATCGATATACATGCTTATAGTGCATACAATTGCCGCAAATGGGAACTCACTGATTGTATTCAGCGATGCATCATGAAGCAATCTAGCTTGTGGCGGAACCCAGGGTGGGATACATTGTTCTCCTTGAACCAGGAAAATTTCTCCACTTTGTTTGAATTCAAAAAGATACAATCTGTAGTCCAACTTACCTTAGCTGGAAAAACATTTGTAACGGCTGATGTGGTAGATGCAGGAATATTTATCTCCACACTTGCAGAGCTTACCACTAGAAAACCCAATCTTAGTATCCTACCTTTGATTTGTATCACTGTTTGTAATTCACTGTCATACGCTGTGATGTCAACCAAGCTAGTCCGTGAGAAACTCTTTTACAAATTGAAATTAGTCGCATAAAGAAATTCCTCCAAAATGAGCAGATCAGAGAAGTTCGTGGGTCTGCAGATGGAAAAAAAAGCTAGCAGATTGTTTGATCAAAAAAGGAGCTCTCCGGCATGATATTAATGAGGACACTTTGGGAAGGATTCCTAAATTTGTGAATGACATTTGGATACAAATAACCAAACGACGTCATGGTTATGATAACGTTTTGTCCAAAGTTGAACTTTCAACTTTTTGTTTGAATTTAGACTTTTGAACTTTTGAACAAAAACATTGACGGGAAATTGTTACTGAGTACCACAATCTGTTTTCTCTGTATTCAAATAGTACCTTTCTCTTGTTTTTTGCGCCCTCAATAATGTTGGTGTTGGTATTGGCCAACAAATCTAGCAGTGAATCTTTCACAAGATGTATTTGATTGCCACATTTCCGAACTTTAGCACAGATGAGTATGTCAAAGTTGACAGAATTCACAGATGCAAAAACTAACCCAGTAATAGATGTAAAATATACCTGAACTAAAATGCTTGAGATACTTCTGCAGTGCTTGTCGACGTCATTCGAGTTTTGATTTCCATTGTATGGCACACACAGATATCTTGACTTTGTTGTGTGTACCAGTGATTCTCTGTCTGTCCTGTACTGTTTTGTGTCTATGTTTATAACTATTGTATTACGAATTTTGACCCGGTGTTACCGGATTATGGAAGGGTATGATTGAGATTATTTTCCAAGTGTTTTTACGCTGAAACAGAGCATCAAATGATGTGTGGATTGTCATACGCTCTCTTATCATACAGAATGTTACAAAATACATATACGCTGTAGCAGACCTTTTACAGCTTGAAATGGTACTTTTTCCAAATTCAGGTGTATCATGAGGCACCTACTCCATTAAAAACACGAGTTTGTTACTGAAAACTCAGATTGCAGGCGTTGCAATGTAACCTCCGGAAGTTTTCTTTTTTGGATTATTGTAGTGAACCTCAAGGCCAAATAAAATGTCATGCTCATACTGTGCACCACTTCGAGTAATATAGTGTTTTACTCTACCACTAAGGCAAAACTTCAAATCATATTTTACCATGCATTATTGACATGGGAGATTATTTTTCCTATTCTATTAGCAAATAATCGCATGAAAGAAAGATAAATGGACCTCTGGCCATAAGGCCAAGAAGTGGTGTCAGGTGTTTCAAACATAGTACGCGCATCCTGCCCCGTATGTGACACCCGCCATATATCAATCTCTATGTCAAATAGGTAGTGGACAAATAGGTAGAAGTCAATACAGTAACCAAACTGCAGTATTGCTCAGTGATACACACAGAAAGAGCTTATCTTGAGATTAAGAAATAGGATTTACTGTCTCATTTTTAATTCAGTGGCTGCCTCATCACAGTGATTGGCTCCAACCTAATCCCAGTTTCGGTCAATTAATGGAGGTATCGTACAGTCTGAGAGTCAACCACACCTGAAGGATCAACCATTTTGAACATCGAAGGTTTTATTTGTAAGGATAAGTCATATTTTATTTGGAATAGTAAGTGACAGTGTGTGCCGCAGCACAGCACTAAATCAGTTTCTCAGCATTCCAACTTTTCCCCCACACAGAAACTGGCCTAGTTGGGATTATAAAACATCCTCTAATACTACTGTTCTCCATGTTTCACTTATATTGCAACTTAAAGAAGCTGGTAAGGAAAGACCACCCTGGTATGAAGTTTAATACAAGTCTCCCACCTTAAAGTAATATTGGTCTTCATATCAATGGCTTAGGGTGCAAACTGTTTTTTTTTCATTGTTTGAAATGTCTGAAACTCTGTGCGTTGGTAAATCATTTTCCGAGGACCTATATGAAGTTAGAATTCGGTGTATTACATGATAGTAAGGTATGGTTACATGGGGATGTGATGAACATTGAGTAGGGTTCATTTGAAATACCATTGGTACGGGATGTCATCAGTCATCAGAGCTCATATACAGACATGTGCCATTTGTGCCAAAAATAAACCCTTCAAACTCAGTAAAAGAGCTCCCATGGAGGCATACTTGGTGCACTAATGGGACGCCTGGGTCTTTTCCAGAGTCAGCCAAAGTAATCGCAAGGTATTGGTGGTAGGTAATTAATTCACCAAGTGAATGGCGGTGTATCCAATCCCAAATGAGGAGGTGAGAACAATACCAGAAGTGTTATTGAATAATTTCTGCTCTAGATTCGGGTTGCCTCTTGAATTTCACAGTGATCAAGGTAGAAATTTTATGTCCAATATTTTCAGGGAAGTCTGTGATTTACTGGGCGTCCATAAAACTTACACTACTCCCGGACACTCCAGTCAGATGGTCTTGTTGAGATATACAATGTGTAAATAGTCCGTTACATGAAAGCTTACATGGACCGAATAAAGCACCAACTAGATTGCGATATTGTGATGAAAATATCAGTCTAGCTATGTTTGCATATCATTAATGAGTACACCCATCTACAAGGGAGACCCTAAAATCTTTTTATGTCAGGTTGGAAAAACGACTGACTGTTGGACGTGTCAGTTAACGCAGATATAACAGCAAAAAATGAGATTTCTCATAGACCAGATTATGTCACAGAATTGAAAGATAAGCTATAAGATGTTTATGAACATGCAAGAGAGAAATTACAAACTACTTCTCTGCGTAGACAGAAACGACTATATGACCGATTTGAAACAAAGCAGGGGTTTAATGTTGGTGAATTTTGTCTGGGTTAAAGATGAAAGATGCTGTAAAGGGTTTTCTCTAAAATTGCAATTAGCATATGAGGGTCCTTATTTGATAACTGATAAGATATCAGATGTTGTGTTTTGTGTCCAATACTTCCCTTGAAGTAAACGTAAAGTAATTCATTCTGAAAAGTTAAAGCAATAACAATGAGAGAAATTTAATTCTTGGCTTGATAAGGTTGGTCAAACACCTGTTGATCAAAGACAATGGATTTGGAAACCAGGAGCAATTAAACAAGTTGGAAAGTCACGAAATGTTCACATTTATTCATCAATGCAGAAACTGGATGTCATCTGATGAATTCCCCCACAACTAAACTTTGGATGCTGTGGTTTCAGAAGATTGAACAGATGAACTATAGTGAAAGATCAAAAATGACCAATCATTCTCTATCGCTTCTCTATCTGACTTTTGCTGTTTTGTATGTTAGGGTCGACTTTACGATGGAAACCCTTATTTTTATGCTAATATGGCTGGCAACAGTTTACATTGTTGCATTGGAAATAAGGAAAATGATAGATCGATGATGGTCATTTAGTTTTCCTAGTTTGCTGCTCATGTTTCATGGCTTTCTTGCTGTGCTGATTTGTAAGTTGTCCCTTATTCAATGCTTTGATATGGCCATCTTGCAAATAGTGATCACTCAAGCATTGTTTTTGCTGCACAGTTAAACCTTAGATGTGGCCAAAAGCAAGTTGCTTTTCGTGCAAAGCACATGCATCATACCTTTCAAAATCTCCTTTCACGTCTGCAATCCTGTAAGCATCCTAAATCTTCTTCAGCAAAACAAACTTAGTAAGGGACTTTCATATCGTTTGTCTTCTTGCTGGGCAACCCACGTATTGGATATAAACACCAAGGTGTCAAACAGCTTCATTCATGTTTGCAATCTCTCAAGCATCGTTGAACCTCTTCAGCCAGAACAAACTTAGTATGATCTCGTGTTATTAGGCAACTCAAGTGCGTGGCAGTAAACAACATGTGCCAAACAGGCCCACTTCAACAAGATGTCACTGTGCCTTACTCAGAACGGAATCAGTATCTGCCCTATCAACAATCAGTGTATGTTTGTTGAAGCGCACAAGATATGATCGCTAACGTCATAATAATAATAATAATAATAATAATAATAATAATAATAATAATAATAATAATAATAATAAAAGCTGCAAGCAGCATTGGCGGGGCCCAAGCGGTTAACATGGTTTCAAGTTCTTCCGCTGATCATAATATGTGCAAAATTTGAGCTTGGTAAAATCTTTTGCTTCTTGTGAAGAAGGAAATTGAACAGGATTTCATAGTTACTGTTGGTTTTACTGGTAAACATAAGTTTTAGGCAAAATCCAATTTGGCAGCCAAACCGCTTGACAGATCCAAATGTCTTTTGCACGCATGAAAGAGATCACTCTAAGGATGATATGAGTAAAATTTCAGCTCAACCTGTGGGTTAGTTCTGGAGAAGAAGATTTTTAAAGATTAAATTGTTATTTTTCGAAAATCCAATATGGCGGCCAAATCACGTGACCGATCCAGATGTCTTTTGCAAACTTGAAAGAGATCACTCTAAGGATGATATGAGTAAAATGTCACGTCAATCGGTGCATTGGTTCTGGAGGAGAAGATTTTTAAAGATTAAATTGGTATTTTTCGAAAATCCAATATGGCGGCCAAATCACGTGACCGGCCGAAATTTCTTTTGCAAACTTGAAAGAGATCACTCTAAGGATGACATGAGTAAAATTTCAGCTCAACTGTTGTGTTAGTTCTTTAGAAGAAGATTTTTAAAGATTAAATTGGTATTTTTCGAAAATCCAATATGGCGGCCAAATCACGTGACCGATCAAAATGTCTTTTGCAAACTTGAATGAGATTACTCTAAGGATAATATGACTAAAATTTCAGTTCAATCGGTGCGTTTGTTCTGGAGCAGCAGATTTTTAAAGATTAAATTGGTATTTTTCGAAAATCCGATACGGCGGCCAAATCACGTGACCGATCCAAATGTTTTTTGCAAATTTAAAAGAGATTACTCTAAGGATGACATGAGTAAAATTTCAGTTCAATCGGTGCGTTGGTTCTGGAGGAGCAGATTTTTAAAGATTAAATTGGTATTTTTCGAAAATCCAATATGGCGGCCAAATCACGTGACCAATCAAGATGTATTTGGCAAACTTGAAAAAGATTACTCTCAGGATGACGTGAGTAAAATTTCAGTTCAATCGGTGCGTTGGTTCTGGAGAATAAGATTTTTAAAGATTAAATGGGTATTTTTCAAAAATCCAATATGATGGCCAAGATCACGTGACCGCATGCAATTTTATTTGCAAAATCTTAAGACCTTAGGCCATGCTTGCTATACAAAAAATTTCAAATTGACTAGAACCCTGGGTATTCTAGAGAAGCCGTTTTTGGGTTTTTGGAAAATCCTATATGGCCGCCAGGTCACGTGACCAATCGAAATTTGTAGGGTCGGGTGCACGAGTACTGACTGACACCCTTTAGCCCTGCAAGTTTGAGAAGTTTCCGTTCAGCCGTTTAAGAGATCTAGGTGGACAAAGAAACGGCAGAAGAAGGAGTGGAAGAAATGGAAATAGTAGAACTCGAGCAATACTAATAGGGGCCCCTAATAATATTGGGTTCTTATATAGTGCACATATCCACAAGTGCATGTGATCAAGGCGCTTTACAATTATTATTACCCCTGGTCACCGGACCTAATATGATACCACTCAACTCCCTGGGGAGCAAATACGGCTAGTTTGCAATCGGGTTCGAACCAACAACATACGGCATCAGTTGCCTAGCGGAGAGGCCACAGAGAGAACCGCTCGGCTAAATCTCCACTCCCAAAAAAGAGTGGCTCAATAGCCGGCTAAGTCGTTACATTTTCCTGACTGAGACTGCTCCACACTTTGTAGAGTTCGTGAAGCACTCATGCACGCATGCCCACTATCACACATTGCACATACAAACTTAATCGAAGCGAAGAAATGAATTCATCGCTTTAACTGCATGAACGATAACCTCGGGGACAATTCTGTCCACCGGCAGAGCTACCAACCCAGGATACAAAATACGGCTAGTTTTCAATCGGGTTTGAACCCACAACATACAGCATCAGTCGCCTAGTGGAGAGGCCACAGAGAGAACCGCTCAGCTAAATCTCCACTCCCAAAAAAGAGTGGTTCAATAGCCGGCAAGTTGTTACATTTTTCTGACTAAGACCGCTCCACACGTTGTAGAGTTCGTGAAGCACTCAAGCACGCATGCTCACTATCACACATCGCACTTACAAACTTTATCGAAGCTCAAACTCACTTTCCTTTGATCGTGAGTCCACTGCTCTAGCCACTGGCCCATGATGCCTCCTCGTCATTGACCCACTAAGAACTGACACCTGCTTACTGAGACCATACACATGGCTGTACCAATGCCTCTGCAATAACGTTGTTGGCCCCCAGCTTCAATCTTATGTTTGAGTCTGTTTTGCTCCTCGCCTACTTGGGATGTCTATGTGCTAGATAGTGAACTCACCACAGACATACAACATTTCTGTCAGCAGGCCAATATCTGCGTTTTTGATTGTACCACCAACTGCATATGGCAACACATATATGCTGTACTGTTGGAAACAATTTTTTTCTTTCGCACTTTAATTGAATCGATCCTTGTGGACCATTCTGTTGCAATTCAGTGTGTTTTCGGATAATTATTTTCTTTGAGGATACTTTAACTTTTTCATACCACTGACTTTTGACTTTACTTTGTCAAGTTAGCAGCTTTGCAGTTTTTTACGTATTTTTCTTTCACACAATTGTGCAGGATTTCCCTCATGTCATTAACCCTGAAAGCATGCCTTTTCCGTTATTGACCCATACCCTTGTATTTTGATTCAATTTAATGTGTGACCTTTGTTTTGGCCCGTTAGCAGCTTCACAGCTTTGTTTTTGTTTTCAGATTTCCATTACACCTTGTACATGTGTTGTAATTGGTAGACACACACTATAACTGTTCCCTGGGACCTACTCCCCCAGGCTTTTCATGTTCTCCACCATGGCTCGCACAGCCAATCATATAATAAACAATTGATCCCCTGGCTCGAGTTTTCCTGTCTGAGTTCTTATTGGTCTACACCCGGGCATTTACAGTCAATCTGTCCCCAAGGCCCAATCTCCCAGCCTAGTATCATAATTGTGGGTTCATTGTGGGTTCGAGTCCCAGTTGAAACCATCGTATTTATCATAATACTTATGATCCCCTGAGCTCCACTTGTTCTGTCATTGTCACTTCATATCTTTGTCACTTCATGTCTCCTGGGCTCACACAGTTTACCTGCCCCAGGACTCCACTCTCTCTACCCTAGGCTCATATCACTATACCTATATTATCCTTTGTGCTCAAGTTTTCGTATAGATCCGTCTCTCCATGTTCTCCATCTGGGCTTGCACTGTGACTGTCCCCCCAGAACCCAACTCCTCCAGGCTCATATCATATACATATCACATACCAATGATACCCTGGGCTCAAGTTTCCCAGTCTGTGTACCAATTTGTCTCCATCCGGTCTTGCACATACGATCTACCCCAAGGCTCTCGCCCTCAGGCTTGTATCATTATATTTATGATCCCCTAGGCTCATGTTGTCCTGTCATTGTAATTTTAATGTCTCAATCACTTCGTCTTTTCACCTGGGCTCACACAGTTTACCTTGCCCCAAGGACTCTGCTCAATCAGACGTGTATCATACTAACTCTGATCCCCCTTGTGTTATTTTCCCCTTGGTTCGAGTTTCTATATCTGGCACTGAATTTTTCTACCTTGGTACGCACAGTTTACCACTCCACCTGGACCCCTCTCCCAGTGATGCTCTTGGCTTGTGCTCCTGCCTCTGTCATTTTTTTCTCCACGTGGTTTTTACACAATTTACATCTCCCCCAGGCCATAACCCACTTAGGCCTGTCTCATAATACTGAGATTCCCTGGGTTTTTAGTTTCCATGTTTCTGTCACTTCATGTCTTCACCCTACAGTGTACCTGTCCCCCGGGGGCACCTCCTTCTGCACTGTATCACATTAACTTTGTTCCCCTAAATTTGAATTTCCTTGTCTGTGTCACTGCATGTCTCCACTATGGCACATATAGTTTACCTGTCACAAGGGCACAATTCCATCAGTCCCATAACATAAAATGATGCAAATTTCTCCGTCAAGACCAGTAACAGCTTCTCATACAGATGATGACTATGAATCTGGCAGGGTGAGCAAATCCACTACATTTTGCCAGAGTACCCCCACATGGGAAGGGACTGTGATTATCAAGTTTGTGAGAAGGTGGTGAAACCATGAACTTCACAAAATCTTAGCAAATCACTGGCGGGATAGTGGAGACTGAGGCAGGGCTAGTAAATTTTTCTGGCTACTAGCCCGAGGGCCAGTGAATCAACAAGTGATTTGCTCACCCCTGGTCTCTTTCTGACTATGAATCATATGATTCAGATTCTAATGACAGTGAGGAAAATGACTTTTGTGATCGTTTTGAAATTGCAGATAATGTACATGGATGATTCATGATCATTCACTAACACTATCTACAGTCTATGTAAACAATATTCCTTTGGAGTGAATAATTGCTGACTCTATTAATAAAAGGATATTAAAAAATTAAAGATTAGTTGCAATCTCTTTTATTGCCATATGTTGAAAAAAATAATATATTTTCATACAACATTCCGAAGCATAGTACTGAGGCAGAGAGTGTTGACTTTAATAGTAAAACAGGTCGTTAAAACTGCATATAGTTAGGACTAGTAGTTTTCTGTAAGGACCTGAAGCTTTGGTTTGGTGCAGGTTCTTATGACCTGAAGCCGAATTCTCTTAATTTCGCACACTGTTCTCAGAGTTTATCTGCAGGCACAACACTCCCCCTTAAATACCCATTTCCCTTGGGCCATTCAAATTACTTTTGATCTCTTTGGCTCGTGTTTATCTGTACGCCTGCAATCGTACGGGCTTGTACCACATTACCTACATTCCCCTTGACTAGAGTATACACTATCTTGTCATGTCATGTCTCCCCCAGGCTTGTACACTTTATGTATCCCAATTTAAGGACCATGTCCATAACCTACATCATGTTTTTGTATCATCCACTACTCCAGGAGTATTGTCCACGTCCCTACATGTCTTAGCCAGTGCCTCATCAGTCAATTTTCTATCCTACCCATACAACACATTCTCTCTCTGGAGTTCATTTCTGTCAAACTACCTTCATACAGTTTCAATGATTGTAGCTCACATACCATGTGCTGGATTTTCTGTCGTGTTAGCTGTATAGCACCTACAGGCCAGTGCTACACAGCCAACACGACAGAAACAGCAGCCACGGGCTACAATTATTGCAGCTAACCTGCATATGGAGCAATGCATAGTACTCAGGGCTAGTCATGACTAGTCCATGGTGTAATTATCGCGTAGATGTGTAGAAAGGGTGTCGTTTACATCCGAGTGGGTTTTGAATTTCACGCCAGGCGCTCGTAGAAGTTGGTGCGGGTCTATAAATTCAACAGCTTGGCTCAGAAGAAGCAGATGGTTTCAGCAAAAGTTGCCTACATGGATATCCCCCCAAAAAACAAATATATTTTTAAAGACCTCTCATAATGTGGTCAATGTCAATAAAGATAATTTTATGTTGCAGACAAGTACAACAGAAACTCTTAATGCTAACAAAAGAAACATTTGGCAATATCAAAGTCTTCAACATTTTGCTCTGAACAGTCTTCCACTGTGCTTTGACCTGCTATGAGACAGGGAGCAGTGAAGGATTTGTCAAAATTGGACTTACAAATGTTGAATTAGCTGTCGGGTTGTCCAAAACTCATCTTAGGTTGACTCAGGTCGGGTTTCCTGGTAAGCCCGATGCAGTTGTGATTTGCTCACAAGGTGTAATCTGTGCTTTGCAAACTGTCCGCACTGCTCCCTTTTTACTACAAGTCACTATCAGCTGTCATATCATCCCTCCAGATTTTTCTCAGCCAACCAGACCATCCTCTGCACAAAGCACACAGCCTCAATCGTTTGTTGAGTTCGAACCTGATTGAAAACACCTTACCTTTCATACATTGTTTTAATTGTTTACTGTTAGTAAGCTGCCATCAATCAAACCTCCAACCCTTTCTCCACTCTTCTCTCTCTGCACATTTCTTTCGAGCATGGTCCTTGGTTCCATCCTGAGTCACATTCCTCTAGAAATCTGCTCTGTTCTTTTGGCCTTGAAGGATAGATCCACACTCCCTGAATTCCGTGCTTGACTTAAGGGCATACGAGCTGCAACTTTCGGCATTATATTTTCATGATTATATATTTGGATTAAAATTAGTTCATAGAAATATTCTTACTCAGAGATGTTTACTCAAGAGTAATTATCCACAGAGTTGGGCTGCATGGGAGCTTTTAGGAAGACAAATAATAAAATGGTGTCGCACCCAAATATGGCCGCCTCCACACAACTACATGATAAACAGTGTAAATGGTGCACGTTCACATTTAAATCTTTACAAATACAACATGCTGCAACTCAACGTAATGACGAGAAAGGGATTCATTTCATTTTGACAAAATGGATTTTGAAATTTGGCGGGAAATTTAAAACAAACAAAAATCTGTTCAATATCTTTCCTATTCTACCACAAGCAAATGTTTTTGAGGCATAGTTAATGAGTTTTTTTACTATATCGTTCAGTTTGTAGATTGCAATGAATATCTGAGGAAATTGGAAGTATCTTAAGGTTGGACAAATTTCGCATAGTTACAGCTCATGGGCCTTTCATGGACCTTTCCAACATTAGGTTATGCTAGTACGGAATAAGTTGCTTTTAGAGAAGTTTTTTTATCGCTTGTACATTGTTTGTCTCTTTCTTGCTTGTAATTTTGCAATAAAGCATTATCTGTTTATCACCATGCAATTTGTGGTATGTTCACTGTTACATGAGAACAAATGGTGAAGTCAGCGAATAAATTTAAAATACAATTTATTACAAAAGAAATAAAACTAATCACCAAGTCGAGGGGTAGAGTACAAACTGTAAAAATTTACAGGCTACTTATCCCTGTGGGGATGGCACAAAGCTCAAGAGTCAGACAGTGAGACAGACCGGTGAGTGAGCAGACCTTGGCTTGAAAGCTTGAGGTTGGTCCGTACACTAGAGTTCAAAAGTATAAACCCAGTGTTGCTGTTAAGGTCTTGAAAAGTCTTAGAATTAACACTGCTGGAGTGATTCCAAAGTCTTAAAGTGACATCAATGATAAAATCCCAAAGTCTGACTGAAAGCTGTGCAGCCTAGTATTTATGCTTAAATGCTTCTATAAGAGAATATAAGAACAATCTAGAACTTCCATTGACATGCTAATTAATTACTGTTCTCAAAATATCTACACTTGCAGTAGGCACACAGTCAATTGAATTTTCAGAAAGTTTTAAACATGACTAATTTATTTCAAGGTCATGCAAGACAGTGAAACACATGCCAGCCAGGAATGTTCCAGACTAATTAAACTCAGGTCATGAGAGGGGTAAAATGGCCTACATAACATCACAACCTAGAATACGATGGTTTCAACCGGGCTCGAACCCACAACACGGCACCCAATCACCTAGCGCATAGGCCAACAGTCAAAACCGCTCGGCTAAATCCCCAATCTCAAAAGAGATCGATACAATAATCGAGCTAAGGATGATGCAATTCTGACTGCACCCTCTCCACTCACTGTAGAGTTCGTGAAGCACTCACGCTAGTACACACGCTATCATACATCTCACACAAACTTTATCGAAGTGAAGAATGAATACAACGCTTTAACTGGGCGGAAGACAGCCTCGGGGACAATTCTGTCCACCAGCAGAACTATCTATCCAGGATAGAGAATACGATGGTTTCAACCGGCTCGAACCCACAACGCACGGCACCCAATCACCTAGCACAGAGGCCAACAGTCAAAACTGCTCGGCTAAATCCCCTATCTCAAAAAAGATTGGTTAAATAACCGAGCTAAGGATGTTGCAATTCTGACTGCACCCTCTCCACTCGCTGTAGAGTTCGTGAAGCACTCACGCTAGTACACACGCTATCATACATCTCACACAAACTTTATCGAAGCATAGCAATGAATACAACGCTTATACTGGGCGGAAGACAGCCTAGGGGACAATTCTGTCCACCAGCAGAACTATCAACCCAGGATAGAGAATACGATGGTTTCAACTGGGCTCGAACCCACAACGCAGGCACCCAATCACCTAGCGCACTTAAAACCTTATGACCTTCCTTGCAAATATCCATTAGTGATTTTTCATGTTGTTAATAGAATTGTTATCTATTATTCTCTCACATTTTGTGCAATATGAATATTCGTCTTCCAGGTTGTAAAATTCTCTGTGATAATTGGACAAATGACCACTAATTTTCTGTTTCGGGCTGGTATGTGTGTGTATTAATGAATTGTGATGAAATAACCAAAAAATATTAACCTTTGGTCACCGTATTCATTTACCAGAATTTAAAACCAGTCGTCAAATGGACTACTGCCAAAACATTGAAAGTTCAAACTCTGTGCAAGCACAATAGCACTTTTAATACACAAGTGAATATAGGAATACCTCTTTTTATTTGCTTTATGACAGCAATATTTGTAATCTGTGGGCAGGAGTCACATGTCATACATACCTTGTTGTCTGTTCCATTCTCACCTGTCTGAGCCCCAGGCTTGTATCACATCACAGTTATCCCCTTGGCTCGAGTCACCTGTTTTCGTCAGTTCATGACCTCCCAGGCTTGTATCACATCAAGGTGATACCCTGGGCTCGAGTCACTGTCTTAGTCAGTTCATGACCTCCCAGGCTTGTATCACATCACAGTTATCCCCTGGGCTCAAGTCACCTGTCTTTGTCAGTGCATGTTCTCCACCTGGGCTCGTACAAACAACTTCCCCTGGGTCTGACTCACCTAGGCTTGTATTATGTACCATGATCCCCTGGGCTCAAGTAATCTGTCTTTGTCATTTTATGTTTACCACCTGGGGTCATACAGTTTGCCTGTCCCTGGGACCCTACTCCTTCATTAATACATGTTTCCCACCCAGGGTCGTACAGTCAACCTGTCCCCTTGGACCCCCACTCCTCTAGGGTCGTATGATACTTGGTTATCATCCCCTGGGTTCCAGTTCCCTTGTCTCTGTCCCATTATGTGATGTCTCAACCTGGGCTCGTACAGTAACTTTGTCCCCCAGGAGTCTACCCCCACTCAGGCTCATATCATAACATGTATGATCCCCTGGGTTTGAGCTTCCCTGTGTATCTCTTTGTCACACCACGCCATCACATCTGCATCGTTGTGATACCATCCCGTGCATGGTAACCAACTAACGACACATAGTTTGCTACCCTTCCCATCTCCACCATTTCCTCTTTCTGGGGGTCATTCCGGTCATTATGTGACTGAAGGCTGTGAGTATAATCTATGTAACATTGCACTGCTCAACAAGATGAGCTCTGACAGACTCAGTGCTATGTGGAATGCCCAGCCACGTTAGTCAGTCAGTTGGTCACTTATGTAGTTTTTTAACCATCATTGATCAACTATCCTGGCAATTCAACTAAATCAGAACCAGTTGAAACCAGCTATGGTATCCCAGACTAAGAAGAAAACATATCCCTACACAATTCTATCCAGTGTGAACCATTTCAAACCAGTTTGATATCCCACAGTGGGACTGATCGCTCTACTTTCACCAAAATATGCATGCATTATAAAGGAGTTACTACACAAAGTTTGCTTGATATGCGTTGTATCTAAATGATGTATCCGCCTGTGGACTACTTGCTGTACAAAATGTTAAAATGTGGTCAGTACCCTAATATGATGCGATATCGACAAAGCATCTTCTAATTACCCCTCAACACCATATTAATGGTTATTTGTTATTATGATATCAGGAAATTTAATTACTATTTATACTCACAGCCTTTGGTCACGTAATGCCACATAGTCTTTTTTAATAAAGAAGACAATCTTGATTGGTGTAATTTTATTCATTCTTGTCCTACATTATAGAAATGGCGGTATATCTTCTCAGTAAGGAAAGTGAAAAGATCAACAGAAATCTAGCAAAGCTGTCAGAAGAGAAAAAATCTCGGTTGGTACAATACTCTGCAGTAAAGCAACTAAAAGATGAAGTTAGAACTGAAAAGGCCATTTTGGAAGATCACATCAGAAAATCAATTGCAGCAAACGTCACAACTGAAAATGAAATAACCAAACAAGTTAGCATAGAGGCAAAACTGTTGGAACAACAGTCTGTACTAAAGAAACAACTAAACGAAGCAACACAGAAAAATGAAAGTTTGGCAGATTATAACAGAAAATTACGTGAGACAATTGACATGACAGTAATAAAATTACGCAAATATCATAACATAGAGTCTGAGTATGAGAAGTTTTTATCTAAAATGGAAAGAAAGGAAAAGATCAATTATCTGGAGGCAAAACTGTCAGAAGAGAAAAAATCTTTGTTGGATCAACAGTCTTTGTTAAACCAACTACAAGATGAAGTAAGACATGTACAAGAAAAGGCAAGTTTGGAAGATTACATCATAGAATTAATTGAGACAAAAGTCATAACTGAAAAAGCATTAACCAAACATGTTAGCATAGAGTCTACGTATGAGAAACTGTCATCTGAAATGGAAGAGAAGGAAAAGATCATCAGTGATCTTGAGGATCTGTTGGAAGAGAGAACATCTCAGTTCGAACAACACTCTGTATTAAAGCAACTACAAAATAAAATTAGACGGAAAAAGGCAATTTTGCCAGACCTCATCAGAGAATTAACTGAGACAACAGACAAACATGAAAAGGAATCAACTAAACGTGTTAGCATAGAGGCCCAGTATGAAAATCTTTCATCTAAAATGGAAGAGACGGAAAAGATCACCAATGATTTAGAGGATAAACTGTCAGAGCAGAAACAATCTCTGTTTGTACTAAAGCAACTACTAGGTGAAGCTAGACAGGAAAAGGCAAGTTTGGCAGATTACATCAGAGAATTAACTGAGACAAAAGTCACAGCTGGACAGGAATTAACCAAACGTATTAACTTGGAGTCTAAGAATGAGAAACTGTTATCTGAAAAGAAAGAGAAGGAAAAGATCATCAGTGATGTCGCTGCAAAACTATCAAGTCGAAGAGATAATCAATCTGAGTGGGAATTTGAAGATATCAAAGTTCGACATAAATATTCCAAAGGTAAGCAAGTCTGTTTTACCACTCGACAGAAAAATTAAAATTAATGATAGCACTAACTGAGATATGGTCAAAATTAGCAATAACAAAATATGATAATGGCATAAGAGAGTCTCACAATTTTGTGTAGAAATTCAAAGAAATTTCAAGCAAGCTTGAAAATGTCGTTTAAATTATGCTCCTTATACTAGAAATTATTGATGATTGTTTTACAGAAGACAAGGCAATTTCAAGAAAAAATCAACAGCTATAATACATTTGATAAGATAGAAGGACTTGTTTCGTCTCTTTTCCATATGCAAACTACAGAAACTTTTTATATAGATGTAATGATAAATACTTATAGAAATTTATATGCAAGTGCTAACAAGTGACTGTTTTCGATACTCTAAATAGCAGTAAGTAAGTATTTTCATTAATCTCTCCGCAAGACATTGACATTGGATATTTACAAATTACAATTTCAAATCTTTAAAAGAGTTGCTACAGCAAAATGGGTTACCTTTGCTACAACAAAGTTAATTATCAAATATGGCCAACAAAACACACACAAAAGCTTTGGTAAGAACCATTTTAGACAAAATATATGTTACCAGTACACTCATTGTCTTGGTGAGAACATCATAATGGAAGAGATGGTTATGTAAAATACATTAAACACTTCGAGGTTATTACCCTGTATCACCTGTTCCTCTGTTGTGTCAGCATTTGTGCCATTTGTACAATGTCACACACTGATAGAATTCAGTGTCCGATGCAGCAGCAACGATATGAATGCTGATGATATGCAAGGAACAGGCAATATTATGTAATGACCACTTCATCATATACCCCATCGCCTTCTCGCACGGGTCCTTAACTTTCCACTAACTACCCCGTGCATGATGCATCCACATCGTCATTTGAGTGAAGTGGGTTGCAGCTTAAAAATTCGGCGCACTAATCACAGCATGTGTCACACATATTACAAACACAGGCGAGACCAAGTTGGCGCCGGCCAAATACAAATACGACAGTAGGTCCAAGCACAGTTCACTTGTTGGTCGAAAAATCCATACCTAATACTTCATCTGCTTCAAAAATGTTCATATTGTGTGATGTTTGACTGAGTTCGAAAGACTCGTCGCCAAAACATAAGTGTGAGCATCAGTCTAGTCACTTGTATGGATGATGCAGCCACTACGTCGATGTGCCGAACGTTGAGTAAAGGGTGACTGGAATATTGCTCACTGGAATATTGACGCTTATTATGTTTGACGATGTGTATTTCGAACTCGGCCGAAAATCATATGCATATGGAAACATTAATTTAAAACAGGGTTCATTCATAAACTGTACGACGTCACTGCATATAAATCCACCGCCGTGCCCCACAATTGCTTCATAGGTCACATTATGAGAAACAAATAATGAAAAAAAAATAGACACACATGAAGAAGTGTTGATGCAACAACAAACTTTACCTATCCGACAATCTCCTTTGTTTTAGGCATTTTCTTTGTTTATACTAAGTGTCGCGATATCAAAAGATGTTCCACGCAAAATATAATTGTTGTGCCACCTTTTTACTACCTGTACCTTTGGATGAAAACCATTTTGCTCAAATGGTAGAGTGTTTGTCAGAGCTTGTCAAATATGACAATGACTTAAATAGAATAACCATGAGAGAACAGTACTAGATTCAAGTTATTATTCTCACATTCAGCTACCCCAAATATCCTTGGTCTTTGAAGGCTTTCAATTTTTTATGTGCGTAATATGACAGTGTACTGGAGAGTGGTAGCCATTGTGTTTGTTTACTTTGTGTACTTGAAAAAAGAAACTCCACTTACAGACAATCAATGTTCAACAAATCTGAAATTTTGGCAAATCATAAGTCATTCATGGATAATTTTAATATTACAACAAAGGATGACCATAATAAGTTGCCTAGCTTATACTGGATACCAAAGCTCCACAAAACACCTTACAAAGCTAGGTTTATCGCAGGATCTTCAAAATGTTCAACAACAGAGTTATCGAAGATACTGACTTCTGTTCTTTGTACTGTTAAACGGGGACTTCAAGCATACTGTGATGTTGTCTTTTCTCGGAGTGGTGTAAATCAAATGTGGATATTAAAAAATTCGAAGGAACTCTTGCAAAATTTGAAATCAAGATGTTTCAAAAATAGCATCTTTTAAAACTTTCGATTTTTCCATATTGTATACAACAATACTACATGATAAATTGAAAGAACGCTTGAACAACATCATCAACCAAGCATTTTTCTACAAAAACGGTTCACGCCGTTACAAATATGTGGTATTAGGGTATAATTCTACATATTTTGTTTAAAATATTACTAACGCTTA